>CAKJTW010000350.1:12500-100976 GCA_917880005.1 Nanger dama | reverse complement strand
GGTTAGTGCTAGGGTTAGGGCTGGGCTAGGCTTAGGTATAGGTTTATGGTTGGGGTGAGTTTTAGGGTTAGCGTTAGGGGTAGGAGTAGGGTTGGGTTAGGGTTAAGGTTAGGGTTAGGGTTAGGGGGTAGGGTTGGGTTAGGTTTAGGGTTAGGGTAGGGTTAGGGGTAGGGATAAAGGTATGTGTGGGTTAGAGTTAGGGTTAGGTTAGTTTTGGGTTATGGTTATGGTTAGGGTTAGGGTTAGACGTTAGGTTTAGGGTGAGGGTTAGGGGGTTGGCGTTAGGGTTAGGGTTTGATTTAGGGTTAGTGTTAGAGTTAGGGTTAGGGTTAGTGTTAGTCTTAGGCTTAGGTTTAGAAGACATTTAGGGTTAGTGTTAGGTTTAGGGTTAGGGGGTTTTGGTTAGGGTTAGGGTTAGGGTTAGGGTTTGTTTTAGGTTTAGTGTTAGGGTTAGGTTCGGTATAGGGTTAGGGTTACGGTTAGGTTTAGCGGTTAGGTTTAGTGTTAGGCTTAGCGTTAGGTTGATTTAGGTTAGGGTTTGGGTTAGAGTTTGGTTTAGGTTAGGGTTAGGGTTAGGGTTAGCATTACACTTAGGTTTAGGTTTAGAAGGGGTTTAGGGTTACTGTTAGGGTTAGGGGTTGGGGTTAGGGTTAGGGTTAGTGTTAGGCTTAGGTTTATGGTTAGGGTTAGGGTCAGGGTCAGGGTTTAGGGTTACTGTTAGCATTAAGGTGAGCATTAGCGTTAGGTTTAGCGTTAGAGTTAGGGTTATGTTAAGGGTTAGGGGTTAGGGTTAGTGTTAGGGTTGGGGTTTGGGATTAGGATTAGTGTTAGGGTTAGGTATAGTGGTTAGGGTTAGTGTTAGGGTTGGGGTTGGGGTTACGGTTGAGGTTGGGGTTAGGTTGGGATTGGGGTTGTGTTTAGGTTTGGGGTGTGGTTATGGTTAGGGTTAGAGTTGGGGATAGGGTTAGGGTTAGCGTTAGGGCTGGGGTTGGGGTTAGGGTTAGGGTTAGGTTTGGGGTTACTGTTAGGTTTAGGGTCAGGGACAGGGTCAGGGTCAGGGTTTAGGGTTAGGGTTAGCGTTAGGGTTAGCATTAGTGTTAAGTTTAGCCATAGGGTTAGGTTTAGGTTTAGGGTTGGACGTTAGTGTTAGGGTTAGGGTTAGGTGTTAGGGGTCGGGTTAGGGTAACGGTTAGGGTTCGGGGTATGGGTTAGGGTTAGGTTTAGGGTTGAGTTTGTGGTTAGGGTTAGGTTCAGGGTTAGGGTTCTGGCTAGTTCTAGGGCTAGGGTTAGGCCTAAGGCTAGGGCTAGGTTTAGGGTTGGTGTTCAGTGGCATGGTTAGAGTTAGAGTTAGGGGTAGGGATAGGGTTAGGGGTTAGGGGTTAGGGTTAGGGATAGTGTTAGGGTTAAGGATAGGGTTAGGGTTAGGGTTAGGTTAGGGTTTAGGGATAGGGTTAAGGAAGAGTTTAGGCTTAGGATATGTGTTAGGGTTAAGGTTAGGGTTAGGGTTAGGGTTAGGCCTAGGGCTAGGGTTAGGATTATGGTAGGGTTAGGGGGCAGGGTTGGCGTTGGGGTTAGGTTTGGGGTTAAGGTTAGCTTTACTATTAGGTTTATTGTTAGGATTAGGGTTGGGCTTAGGGTTAGGCTTTAGGGTTAGGGGTTAGGGTTAGGGGTTAGGATTAGGGTTAGTGTTAGGGTTGGGGTAGGGGTTAGGGTAAGGGTTTGAGTTTGGGTTAGGGTTGGGGTTAGGGTTAGGGTTGGGGTAGGGGGTTAGGGTTAGGGTTGGGGTTAGGATTAGGGTTAGGGTTGGGTTTAGGTTTAGGGTTGGGTTTAGGGTTAGGGTTGGGGTAGGTGTTAGGTTTAGGGATGGGGTTAGGGTTACGGTTGGGGTTGATGTTAGGGTTAGGGTTAGGGTTATGTTTAGGGGTTGGGGTTAGGGTTAGTTTTGGGGTTTAGTGTTAGGGTTAGGGTTAGTGTTAGGGTTAGGGTTGGGGTTAGTGTTAGGGTTGGGGTTGGGTTAGGGTTAGGGTTAGTGTTTAGTGTTAGGGTTAGCGTTTCTTTTAGGTTTGGATTAGGGTTAGGTTTAGGGTTTTAGGGTTAGAGTTAGGGTTAGGTAAGTGTCAGGGTTAGGTTTAGGGTTAGGGTTTAGGGTTAGGGTTAGCTTATCTGTTTAGGTTTAGGGGTAAAAGAGTTTGGGGTGAGGTTAGGGGTTAGGGTTAGTGTTAGGGTTAGGTTTAGGGGTTAGGGGTTAGGGTTAGTGGTTTTGGTTAGGGTTAGGGTACCTTTTTAGGGTTAGGGTTAGGGTTAGGGTTTAGGGTTGGGGTTAGGTTAGGGTTAGGGGTAAGGGTTAGTGTTAGGTTTTAGGGTTAGGGTTAGGGTTAGCATTAGGGGTTAGGATTAATGTTACGGTTAGTGTTGGGGTTGGGGTTAGGGTTAGGGTTCGGGTTATGGTTCGGGTTAGCGTTGGGGTTAGGGTTAGTTTGGGGTTGGGGTTAGGGTTAGGGTTGGGGTTAGGGTTAGGGTTAGGGTTGGGGTTAGGGTTAGGGTTAGGGTTGGGTTTATGGGTTAGGTTTAGGGTTAATGTTGAAGTTTAGGTTTAGGGTTAGGTTAGGGTTAGGGTTAGAGTTTAGGGTTAGGGTTAGGTTTATGGTTAGTTTAGGGTTAGGGTTAGGGTTGGGGTTTGGGGTTAGGGTTAGCATTTCTGTTAGTTTTAGTGTTAGAAGAGGTTAGGGTTAGGGTTAGGGTTAGGGTTAGGGTTAAAGTTAATGTTAGGGTTAGGGTTAGGGTTAGGTTTAGGGTTAGGGTTTTGGTTAGGGTTGGATTAGGGTTAGGGTTTAGGGTTACGGTGAGGTTTGGGTTAGGGTTAGAAGTTAGGTTAGGGTTAGTGTTAGGGTTTAGTGTTAGGTTTAGGGGTTAGGGGTTTCTGGTTAGGTTAGGGTTAGGGTTAGGGTTAGGGTTTGGGTTAGATTTAGGGTTAGGGTTCATGGTACTGGTTAGGGTTAGGGTTAGGGTTAGCGTTACTGTTAGGTTTAGGTTTAGAAGAGGTTGAGGGTTAGGGTTAGGTTTAGGGTTAAGGTTCAGGGTACTGGTTAGGGTTAGGGTTAGGTTTAGGTTTGGGGTTGGGTTTATGGTTGAGGTTGGGGTTAGGGTTGGGATTGGGGTTGGGGTTATTGTTGGTATTGTGGTTGGATTTAGGGTTGAGGTGGGGTTATGGTTAGAGTTGGGGTTAGGGTTTGGTTTAGGGGTTAGGCTTGGGGTTAGTGTTAGGGTTAGGGTTGGGTTAGGGTTAGGGTTAGGTTATTTTTTAGGGTTAGTGTTAGCGTTTCGCTTGGGGTTAGGGTTAGGTTTAGGTTTTAGGGTTAGTGTTAGGTTAGTGTTGGGTTAGGGTTAGGGTTAGGGTTTAGGGTTAGGGTTGGGGTTTCTGTGAGGTTTAGGGTTAGAAAGAGGTTGGGGTGAGCGTTAGGGTTAGGATTAGTGTTAGGGTTAGGTTTTGGTGTTAGGGTTAGGGTTAGTGGTTTTGGTTGGGTTAGGGTTAGGGTATAGGGTAGGGTTAGGTTTAAGGTTAGGGGTTAGAGTTAGGTTAGTGTTAGGTTTAGGGTTAGGGTTAGGGGTTAGGGTTATATTAGGGTTAGGGTTAGTGTTGGGGTAGCCGTTAGGATTAGGTTCGGGTTAGGGTTCGGGTTAGGGTTGGGTTTAGGTTTAGGTTGGGGTTGGGGTTAGGGTTAGGGTTGGGGTTAGGGTTAGGGTTAGGGTTGGTGTTAGGTTAGGGTTGGGGTTAAGGTTAGGTTTAGGGTTTGGGGTTAGGGTTAGTGTTTGGGGTTTAGGTTTAGGGTTAGGGTTAGGGTTAGGTTAGGGTTAGGGTTAGGTTTAGGTTTAGGGTTGGGTTTAGTGTTAGGGGTTGGGGTTAGTGTTTAAGTTTGGGTTTAGGGTTAGGGTTGGGTTAGGGTTAGGGTTAAAGTTTAGGGTTAGGGTTAGGTTTAGGGTTAGGGTTAGCGTTATGTTGGGTTTTGGTTTAGGAGGGTTAGGGTTAGGGTTAGTTTAGGGTTAGGGTTAGGGTTTAGGGTTAGGGTTAGGTTTATGTTAGTTTTGGGTTAGCAGAGGTTAGGGTTAGGTTTAGGGTTAGGGTTAGTGTTGATGTTGGGGTTGGGTTTAGGCGTTAGGGCTAGGGTTAGGGGGTTAGGGTTAGAGTTAAGGTTGGGGTTAGGATTAGGGGTTAGGTTTAGAGTTAGGGGTTTTTTGGTTGGGGTTGGGGTTAGGGTTAGTGTTTAGGGTTGGGGTTAGGGTTAGGTAAAGGTTAGAGGTTAGGTTAGGGTTTGGGTTTAGGGTTTAGGGTTAGGTTTAGGGTTATGGGTTGGGGTTAGGGTTAGGGTTAGTGTTGGGGTTGGGTTTAGGGTTAGGTTTGGGGTTAGGGTTGGGGTTAGGGTTGGGGTTAGGGTTAGGGTGGGTTTGGGTTTAGGTTAGGTTAGGTTTGGGGCTAGGGTTAGGTTTGGTGTTAGTGTTAGGTTAGTGTTAGGTTTCGGGTTTAGGGTTAGGGTTTGGGTTAGGGTTTGGGGTTGGGGTTAGGGGTTAGGTTTAGGGTTCGGGTTAGGGTTAGGGTTAGGGTTAGGGTTAGGGTTAGGGTTAGTGTCGGGGTTGGGTTTAGGGTTGAGGTTGGGGTTAGGGTTGAGATTGGGGTTGGGGTTAGTGTTGGGATTGTGGTGGGGTTTAGTGTTGGGGTTGAGGGTATGGTTAGGGTTGGGGTTAGGGTTAGGATTAGGGTTATGGTTGGGGTTAGTGTTAGGGTTGGGATTGGGGTTAGGGTTAGGGTTGGTGTTAGGGTTAGGATTAGGGTTAGGGTTAGGGATTAGGGTTAGGGTAGGGTTTAGGGTTGAGGGTTAGGGTTAGGGGTTAGGGTTAGGGTTACTGTTAGGTTTAGGTTTAGAAGAGTTTGGGGTTAGGGTTAGCGTTAGGTTTAGGGTTAGGTTTAGTAGTATGGGTTAAGGTTAGGGTTGGGGTTGGGGTTGGGGTTTAGGGTTAGTGTTGGTGTTAGCATTACTGTTAGGTTTAGGTTTAGAAGAGGTTTAAGGTTAGGGTTAGGGATAGCGTTAGGGGTTTTGGTTAGGATTGGGGTTAGGGTTATGGTTAGGATTGGGGTTGGGGTTGGGGTTGGGGTGAGGGGTAGGTTTAGGGGTAGGGTTAGGGGTTAGGGTTAGGGTTGGGGTTGGGGTTTGGGTTGGATGGGGTTAGGGTTGGGTTTGGGGTTGGGGTTAGTGTTGGGATTGTGGTTGGGTTTTAGGGTTGGGGTTGTGGTTAGGGTTAGGGTTGGGGATAGGGGTAGGGTTAGGTTTAAGTCTGTGGTTAGGGTTAGGGTTGGCGTTGGGGTTAGTGTTGGGATTGGGTTTAGGGTTAGGGTTAGGGGTTAGATTCTGGGTCAGGGGTCAGGCTTTGGGGTTAGGGTTAGCGTTAGTGTTAGCATTAGCGTTAAGTTTAGCCATGGGGCTTGGGTTAGGGGTTAGAGTTAGGCGTTAGGGTTAGTGTTAGGTTAGGGTTAGGGGTTAGGGTTAGGTTTAATGTTAGGGTTCGTAGTAGGGGTAGGGTTATGTTAGGGTTAGTGTTGGGGTTGGGTTTAGGGTTGAGGGTGGGGTTAGGGTTGAGATTGGGGTTGGGGTTATTGTTGGGATTGTGGTGGGGTTTAGAGTTGGGGTTGGGGATATGGTTGGGGTTGGGGTTAGGGTCAGGGGTTAGGGTTAGGTTTGGGGTTAGTGTTAGGTTTTGGATTGGGGTTAGGGTTAGGGTTGGGGTTAGGGTTAGGGTTAGGGGTAGGTTTAGGGTTAGGGTTAGGGTTTCGTTAGGGTTAGCGTTTCTGTTAGGTTTAGGGTTAGAAGAGGTTAGGGTTAGTGTTAGGGTTAGGGTTGGGGTTAGGGTTAGTGTTAGGGTTAGGGTTAGGGGTTTTGGTTAGTGTTAGGGTTTAGTGTTAGTGTTGGGGTTAGGGTTGGGGTTAGGTTGTGTTAGGGTTGGGGTTAGGGTTTTGGTTAGGTTAGGGTTTAGGGTTAGTGTTAGGGGTTAGGATTAGGGTTAGGAATTAGGGTTAGGGTTAGTGTTAGGGTTTAGGGTTAGGATTAGGGTTAGGTGTTAGGATTAGGCTTAGGGTTAGTGTTGGGGTAGAAGTTAGGGTTGGGGTTGGGGTTCGGGGTTAGGGTTAGGTTTGGGGTTAGGGATATGTTTGGGGTTGGGATTAGGGTTAGGGTTGGTGTTAGGGTTTAGGGTTAGTTTTAGGTTTAGGGGTTAGGGTTAGGGTTAGTGTTTAGGGTTAGGATTAGGGTTAGGTTAGGTTTAGGGTTTAGGGTTTAGGGTTAGGGTTAGGGTTAGGGTTTAGGTTAGAATTTGCGTTTCTCTTGGGGTTAGGATTGGTTGGGGTTTAGGGTTAGTGTTATGGTTAGGTTAGGGTTTGGGTTAGGGTTAGGGTTTAGGGTTAGGGTTAGCGTTTCTGTCAGGTTTAGTGTTAGAAGAGGTTAGGGTGAGGGTTAGGATTAGGGTTAGAGCTTGGTGTTAGGGTTCGGTTTGGGGTTGGGGTTAGGGTTAGGGGTTTTGGTTAGGGTTAGGACTAGGATTAGTGTTAGGGATAGTGTATAGGGTTAGGGTTAGGTTTAGGGTTAGGTGTTAGGGTTAGGGTTAGTGTTAGGGTTTGGGGTTAGGGTTAGGGTTAGTGTTGGGATTGGGGTTGGGGTTAGTTTTCGGGTTAGGGGTTAGGGTTAGGGTTCGGGTTAGGGTTAGGATTGGGTTTGGGGTTAGGGTTGGGGTGGGGTTTGGTTTAGGGTTAGGGTTGGGGTTGGGGTTAGGGTTAGGGTTGGGGTTAGGGTTAGTTTAGGGTTAGGTTTAGATGAGTTAAGGTTAGGATTAGGGTTAGGTGTAGGGTTAGGGTTAGGGTTAGGGTTGGGGTTGGGGTTAGGGTTGGGGTTAGGGTTTAGGGTTAGGGTTAGTTTCAGGTGATAGGGTTAGTGTTAGTGGTTAGAGTTGAGGGTTAGGGTTAGGGTTTGGGGTTATGGTTGGGGTTAGGATTACGGTTAGGGTTAGGGTTAGGTGTAGGATTAGGGTTGGGGTTTAGGGTTTCGGGTTGGGGTTGGGGGTAGGGTTCGGGTGTTGTGTTTAGGGTTAGGGTTGGGGTTAGGGTTAGTGTGGGGTTGGTTTAGGGTTAGGGTTGGGGTTAGGGTTGGGTTAGGGTTGGGGTTAGGGTTAGGTTTAGGGTTAGGTTTAGGTGATAGGGTTAGGATTAGGGTTAGGGTTTTGGGGTTAGTTTTAGGGTTAGGTTGGGGTTAGGGTTAGGTTTAGCATTTAGGTTTATGGTTAGGGTTAGGGTTACTGTTAGGGTTAAGGTTAGCATTACTCTTGGGTTTAGGGTTAGAAGAGTTTACGGTTAGGTTTAGGTTAGGCTTAGGTTTAGTGGTTTTGGTTTGGGTTAGGGTTACGGTTGGGGTTAGGGATTAGGTTTGGGTTTGGGGTTATGTTTAGGGTTAGCGTTACTCTTGGGTTTAGGGTTAGAAGACGTTTAGGATTAAGGTTAGGTGTAGGGTTAGGGTTAGGGTTATGGTTGGGGTAGGGGTTAGGGTTGGGGTTAGGGTTACGGGTTAGGGTTGGGTTTGGGTGATGGGGTTAGTGTTAGTGTTAGAGTTTGGGGTTAGGGTTAGGGTTAAGGTTAGGGTTAGGGTTAGGGTTAGGGTTAGGGTTTAGGGGTTATGGTTAGGGTTAGGGTTGGGTTTTGGGTTAAGGTTAGGGTTAGGGTTAGGGTTGGGGTTGGGGTTAGAGGTTTGGGGTAGGGTTCGGGGTTAGTGTTAGGGTTATGGTTGGGGTTAGGGTTTGGGGTTAGGGGTTGGTTTAGGTTTGGTTTGGGGTTGGGGTTAGGGTTGGGGTTAGGGTTAGTTTAGGGTTAGGTTTAGGTGATAGGGTTAGGAGTTAAGTTGGGGTTTTGGTTTAGTTTTAGGGTTAGGGTTAGGGTTAGGGTTAGGGTTAGGGTTAGGGTTGTGGTTATGGTTAGGGTTAGTGTTAGGATTAGGGTTAGCATTACTCTTAGGTTTAGGGTTAGCAGAGGTTTGCGGTTAGGGTTTAGGTTAGGCTTAGGTTAAGTGGTTTTTGTTAGGGTTAGGGTTAGGGTTAGGGTTAGGGATTAGGTTTAGGTTTAGGGTTAGGTTTAGGGTTAGGGTTACTCTTAGGTTTTGGGTTAGGGCGTTGGGGTCATTAAGGTTAGGTTAGGATTAGGGTTAGTGTTAGGGTTGGGGTTGGGGTTAGGGTTGGGGTTAGGGTTACGGGTTAGGGTTAGGTTTGGGGTTAGGGTTAGGGTTAGGGTTAGGGTTTGGGTTAGGGTTAGGTTGGGGTTACAGTTGGGTTTAAGGTTAGGGTTACTCTTAGGTTTAGAGTTAGAAGGGGGTTAGGTTAGGTTAAGGTTAGGTTTAGGGTTTTGGTTAGGGTTAGGGTTACGGTTATGGTTAGGGTTAGGGTTAAGGGTTAGGTTTCGGGTTAGGGTTAGATGTTGGGGTTAGGGTTAGGGTTAGTGGTTAGGGTTAGGGTTAGGGTTAGCGTTACTCTTAGGTATAGGGTTAGCAAGGTTTCGGGTTGGCGTTAGGATTAGGGTTGCGGTTAGGGTTAGGGATTTTGGTTTGGGTTAGGGTTAGGGTTAGGTTTAGGGTTAGAGATTAGTTTAGGGGGTAGGGTTCGGGTTAGGGTTAGTGTTTGGTTTAGGGTTAGGGTTAGGGTTTCCATTACTCATAAGTTTAGGGTTAGAAGAGATTTTGGGGTTAGGGTTAGGTGTTAGGGTTGGGGTTAGGTTTAGGGTTAGGGTTTGGTTTAGGGTTAGGGTTGAGGTTACGTTTAGATTTAGGGTTAGGGTTAGGGTTAGGGTTAGGGTCAGGGTCAGGGTGTAGGGTTAGGATTAGCAATAGTGTTAGGGTTGGGGTTAGGGTTGGGGTTGGGGTTAGGGTTAGGGTTAGGGTTAGGGGTTTCTGTTAATGTTAGTGTTACGTTTAGGGTTAGGATTAGGGTTAGTGTTAGGGTTAGGGTTGGGTTTGCATTTAGGGTTGGAGTTTGGGGTTAGGGTTGGGTTTAGGGTTAGTGTTAGTGTTAGGGTTAGGGTTATGGTTATGTTTGTGGTTGGGTTTGGGGTTAGGGTTGGGATTGGGGTTGGGGTTGGGGTTAGTTTTGGGGTTGGTGTTAGGTTTAGGTTTGAGGTTAGGGTTAGGGTTAGGGTTAGGGTTGGGTTTAGGGTTAGGTTGGGGTTAGGGTTAGGGTTAGGGTTAGGGGTTTGGGTTAGGTGGGGTTAGGGTTAGGGGTTAGGGTTAGGGGTTTGGGTTAGGATTAAGTGTTAGTGTTAGGGTTAGGGTTGGGTTTGCGTTTAGGGTTGAGTTTGGGTTTAGGGTTGGGATAGTGTTTGGGGTAAGGTTTGGGATTGTGGTTGGGTTTAGGTTTGGGGTTGGGTGTTAGGGTTAGGGTTAGAGTTGGGGTTAGGGTTAGGTTAGGGTTAGGGTTAGGTTTAGGGGTTAGGGTTAGGGTTAGCGTTAAGGTTTGGGGTTAGGGTTAGTGTTAGGGTTAGGGTTAGGTTAGGTTTGGGGTTAGGGTTAGGATTTAGGGTTAGGGTTTTGGTTAGGGTTAGGGTTAGGGATTTTGCTTATGGTTAGTGTTAGTGTTAGGGTTTGGTTTTAGGTTAGGGTTAGCGTTAAGGTTATGGTTATGGTTTGGGCTAGGGGTATGTTTAGGACTAGGGCTAGTGCTAGGATTAGGGATAAGGCTAGGTCTAGGTCTAGGGTTAGGGTTAGTGTTTAGTGTTCAGGTTAAGGTTAGAGTTAAGGGTAGGGATAGGGTTAGGGGTTAGGTTTGGGGTTAGGGATAGTGTTAGGGTGAAGGTTAGGGTAGGGATTAGGGTTAGGGTTAGGGTTAGGTTTTAGGGTTAGGGTTAGGGAAGCGTTTAGGCTTAGGATATGTGTTAGGGTTAAAGTTACAGTTAGGGTTAGGGTTATGCCTGGGGCTGGGGTTGGGGTTTTGGTAGGGTTAGGGTGGGTCGGTTTTGGGGTTGGGTTTAGGGTTAAGTTAAGCGTTACAATTAGGTTTATTGTTAGGGTTAGGGTTAGGTTAGGGGTTTAGGGTTGGGGTTGGGGTTAGGATTAAGGTTAGGGTTGGGGTTGGGGTGGGGTTTAGGGTTAGGGTTGGGGTTAGGGTTAGGGTTAGGTTTGGGGTTAGGGGTTTGGGTTGGGGTTGGTGTTAGGGTTAGTGTTGGGGTTAGGGTTCGGGTTAGGGTTTGGGTCAGGGGTTAGGGTTGGGGTTAGGGTTAGGGTTAGGTTTAGGGTTAGGGTTAGGGTTAGGGATACCTTTGGGTTAAAGTTAGCGTTACTCTTGGGTTTGGGGTTAGGAGGTTTGGGGTTAGGGTTAGGGTTAGGTTTAGGGGTTTGGTTAGGGTTAGTGTTACGGTTCGGGTTGGGGTTAGGGGTTAGGGAGGAGTTAGGGTTAGTGTTGGGTTAGCGTTACTCTTAGGTTTAGTGTTAGAATAGGTTTAGGGTTAGGGTTAGGATTAGTGTTAGGGTTAGGGTTAGGGGTTTTGGTTTGGGTTAGGGTTAGGGTTAGGTTTGGGGTTAGAGTTTGGTTAGGGTTAGGGTTCGGGTTCGGGTTAGGGTTTGGTTTAGGGTTAGTGTTAG
Organism: Nanger dama; assembly: GCA_917880005.1. NCBI lineage: Eukaryota > Metazoa > Chordata > Mammalia > Artiodactyla > Bovidae > Nanger > Nanger dama. The sequence goes on along the minus strand of CAKJTW010000350.1, from coordinate 90,324 downwards.
GGTTAGGGTTTCATTACTCATGGTTTGGGGTTAGAAGAGGTTTAGGGTTAGGGATAGGGCTAGGGGTTAGGGTTAGTGTTAGTTTTGGGTTTAGGGTTTGGTTTAGGGTTGGGTTAGGGTTAGGGTTTAGAGTTAGGGTTAGGGTTAGGGTTAGGGTTAGCGTTAGGGTTAGGGTTAGTGTTAGGGTTAGGACAGGGTCAGGGTCAGGGTGTAGGGTTAGGGTTAGCGTTAGGGTTAGGGTTAGGGTTGGGGTTAGGGTTAGGGTTAGGGTTAGGGTTAGGGGTTTGGGTTAGGGTTAGGGTTAGGGCTTAGGATTAGGGTTAGGGTTAGGGTTGGGTTTGCGTTTAGGGGTGAGTTTGGGGTTAGGGTTGGGATAGGGGTTTGGGTAAGGGTTGGGATTGTGGTTGGGTTTACTGTTGGGGTTGGGGCTAGGGTTAGGGTTAGGGTTGGGGTTAGGGTTAGGGTAGGGTTAGGGTTAGGTTTAGGGGTTAGGATTAGGTTTAGCGTTAAGGTTTAGGGTTAGGGTTAGTGTTAGGGTTAGAGTTAGGTTAGGGTTAGCGTTAGGGTTAGGATTTAGGGTTAGGGTTAGGGTTTGGGTTAGGGGATTTGCTTATGGTTAGGGTTAGTGTTAGGTTTTGGTTTTAGGTTAGGGGTTAGGGTTGGGGTTAGGGTTAAGGTTCGGGCTAGGGATAGGTTTAGGACTAGGGCTATTGCTATTGCTAGGGCTATGGCTATGGCTTGGGGTTAGGGTTAGGGTTTAGTGTTATGGTTAACGTTAGAGTTAAGGGTAGGGATACGGTTAGGGCTTAGGGTTAGGGTTTAGGGTTAGGGTTAGGGAAAGAGTTTGGGCTTAGGATATGTGGGTTAGGGTTAGTTAGAGTTTGGGTTAGGGTTAGGTTTAGGGTTAGGGTTGGGCCTAGGGCTAGGGTTAGGGTTAGTGTGGGGTTAGGGTATGGTTGGCGTTGGGGTTGGGTTTAGGGTTAAAGTTAGCATTACAATTAGCTTAATCGTTAGGGTTAGGGTTAGGGTTTGGGTTAGGGGTTAGCATTAGGGTTAGGATTAGGGTTGGGGTAGGGTTTGGGGTTAGGTTTAGGGTTGGGGTTAGGGTTAAGGTTGGGGTTAGGGTTAGGGTTGGGGTTGGGATTAGGGTTAGGGTTGGGGTTAGGGGTTAGGGTAAGGGTTGGGGTTAGGGTTAGGGTTAAGGTTAAGGTTGGGGTTAGGGTTAGGGTTGGGGTTGGGGTCAGGGTTAGGGTTGGGGTTAGGGGTTAGGGTTAGGGTTTGGGTTAGGATTAGGGTTAGGGGTGGGGTTAGGGTTAGTGTTAGGGTTAAGGTTAGCGTTACTCTTGGGTTTATGATTGGAAGAGGTTTAGGGTTAGGGTTACGGTTAGGGTTAGGTTTAGGTGTTTTGGTTAGGGTTAGGGTTACGGTTATGGTTAGGGTTAGGGTTAGGGGTTAGTGTTCAGGTTAGGGTTAGGGTTAGGGTTACGGTTAGGGTTAGCGTTACTCTTGGGTTTAGGGTTAGGGTTAGGTTTAGGGTTAGGGTTAGGGTTGGGATTAGGGTTAGGGTTAGGGGTTTTGGTTTCGGTTAGGGTTAGGGTTTGGGTTAGGATTTGTTTAGGGTTAGGGTTCGGGTTAGGTTTAGGGTTTGGTTTAGGGTTAGTGTTATGGTTAGGGTTTAGGGTTAGGTTTAGGGTTAGGGTTTGGTATAGGGTTAGGGTTAGGGTTAGAGTTAGGGTTTAGGGTTAGGGTTATGGTTGGGGGTAGGTTTGGGTTGGTATTAGGGTTAGGGTTAGTTTTAGGGGTTAGGGTTAGGGTTAGTGTTAGCGTTTAGGGTTAGGGTTAGGTTTATGGTTAAGTTAGGGTTAGGGTTAGGGTTAGGGTTACGGGTTTTGGTTAGGGTTAGGGTTAGGGGTAGTGTTATGGTTAGGGTTAGGGATTAGGGTTAGGGATATAGTTATTGGTTAGGGTTAGTGTTAGGGTTAGGGTTTGGGTTAGGGTTGGTTTAGGGTTAGGGGTTGGTTTTAGGGTTTAGGGTTTAGGGTTAGGGTTAAGGGTAGAGGAAGGGTTGGAGGCTTGGATAGGGTAGGCCTGGGGCTGGTGCTGGGGCTATGGCTGGGACTAGGCTACGGTTAGCGTTAGGGGTTAGGGATTAGGTTTAGGGTTAGGGTTAGGTTTTAGAGTTAGGGTTAGGGTTAGGGTTCGGGTTAGTGTTAGGGTTAGGGTTAGGGTTCGGGTTAGTGTTAGGGTTAGGGTTAGGGTTAGAGTTGGTATTAGGGTTAGGGTTAGTGTTAGTTTTAGGTGTTAGGGTTAGGGTTAGTGTTAGCGTTTAGGGTTAGGGTTAGGTTTAGGGTTAGGTTAGGGTTAGGGTTAGGGTTATGGGTTTTGGTTAGGGTTAGGGTTAGGGGTTAGGGTTAGGGATAGAGTTATTGTTTAGGGGTTAGTGTTAGGGTTAGGTTAAGAGTTATGGTTTGGTTTAAGTTTAGGGTTAGGGTTAGTGTTAGGGTTAGGGGTTAGGGGTAGTGGTAGGGAATGGGTTGGGTTAGGGTTAGGGTTAGGGTTGGGGTTAGTGTTAGGGTTGCATTTTGGGGTTAGGGTTAGGTATGGTTTTAGGGTTAGGTTTAGGGTTAGCGTTAGGTTTAGGGGTTAGGGTTAGGTTTGAGGGTTAGTGTTAGGGTCAGTGTTAGAGCTAGGGTTAGGGTTAGGGGTTGGGATTAGGGTTAGGTTCAGGGGTTTGGTTAGGGTTAGGGTTAGGGGTTAGGGTAAGGGTTTGTTTTAGGGTTAGGGTTAGGATTAGGGTTAGGGTTAGGGTTATGGTTTGGGCTAGGGATATGTTTAGGACTTAGGGTTAGGGTTAGGGTGAGGGTTAGGGTTAGGGTTAGGGTAAGGGTTTGGTTTAGGGTTAGGGTTAGGATTAGGGTTAGGGTTAGGGTTATGGTTTGGGCTAGGGATATGTTTAGGACTAGGGCTAGTGCCAGGGTTAGGGCTAGGGCTAGGGTTAGGGTTAGTGTTTTGTGTTATGGTTAGGGTTAGAGTTAAGGGTAGGGATAGGGTTAGCAGTTAGGGTTAGGGTTATGGATAGTGTTAGGGTTAAGGTTATGGTTAGGATTAGGGTTAGGGTTAGGGGTTAGTGTTTAGGGTTAGAGTTAGGGAAAGAGTTTAGGCTTAGGATATGTGTTAGGGTTAAAGTTAGGGTTAGGGTTAGAGTTAGGCCTAGGGCTATGGTTAGGGTTATGGCAGGGTTAGGGAAGATTTGGCGTTGAGGTTAGGTTTAGGGTTAAGTTTAGCGTTACTATTAGGTTTATTGTTACGATTAGGGTTAGGGTTAGGGTTTAGGGTTAGGTTAGGGTTAGGATTAGGGTTAAGGTTAGGGTTGGTGTAGGATTTAGGGTTAGGTTTGGGGTTAGGGTTAAGGTTGGTGTTGGTGTTAGGATTAGGGTTGGGTTGGGGTTAGGGTTAGGGTTGGGGTTAGGGTTAGGGTTAATGTTAGGGTTAGGTTTAGGGTTAGGGTTGGGGTAGGGTTAGGTTTGGGGTTGAGGTTAAGGTTGGGATTGGGGTTGGAGTTAGGGTTGGGGTTGGGGTTAGGGTTGGGGTTTAGGGTTACGGTTAGGGTTAGGGTTGGATTTAGGGTTAGGGTTGGGATTGGTGTTAGGGTTAGGGTTGGGGTTAGGGTTAGGGTTGGTGTTAGGGTTAGGGTTATGGTTAGAGTTAGGTTTAGGGTTTAGGTTTAGGATTAGAGTTAGGATTTAGGGTTAGGGGTTAGGTTTAGGGTCAGGGTCAGGGGTGAGGATCACGGTCAGAGTCAGGTTCAGGTTTTAGGTTTAAGTTTAGCATTAGGGTTAGCGTTAGGGATAGGGTTTGGGTGAGGGTTCAGGGTTAAGGTTTGGTTTCGTGGTTAGGGTTAGGGGTTAGGGTAAGGTTAGGTTTAGTGTTGTGGTTGGGGTTAGGTTTGTCGTTGGGGTTAGGGTTGGGGTTAGAGTTGGGGTTAGGATTAGGGTGGGGTTGGTGTTAGGGTTAGCTTTGCAGTTAGGGTTAGGGTTGGGGTTAGTGTTAGGGTTAGGGTTACGGTTAGGGTTAGGGTTGGGATTAGGGTTAGGGTTGAGGTTGGTGTTAGGGTTAGGGTTGAAGTTAGGGTTAGGGTTGGGGTTAGTGTTAGGGTTAGGGTTGGGGTTAGGGTTAGGGTTGGGGTTAGGGTTAGGGTTGAGGTTGGTGTTATGGTTAGGGTTGAAGTTAGGGTTAGGGTTGGGGTTTGTGTTAGGGTTAGGGGTTAGGGTTAGGGTTAGGTTTAGGTGTTAGGGTTAGGGTTAGGGGTTAGTGTTAGGGTTAGTGATAGCTTTGGGGTTAGGGTAGGTTTAGTGTTAGGGTTAGGTCTAGGGCTAGGACTAGGGTTAGGTCTGGGCTAGGGATAGGATTAGGGTTAGGGTTGGGTGAGTTTTAGGGTTAGTGTTAGGGGTAGGGGTAGGGGTAGGGTAGGGTTGGGTGAGGTTTAGGGTTAAGGGTAGGGGTAGGGGTAGGGTTAAAGGTATGTGTGGGTTAGGGTTAGGGTTAGGGTTAGGGTTGGGTTAGGATTAGGGTTAGGTGTTAGGGTTAGGGGTTAGGTGTTAGGTGTTAGGGTTAGGGTTAGTGTTTGGATTAGGTTTAGGGTTAGGGTTAAGGTTAGGTTTAGCGTTACTCTTAGGTTTATGGTTAGAAGAGTTTTAGGTTTAGGGTTAAGGTTAGGGTTACGGTTAGGGGTTTTGGATAGGGTTAGCATTAGGGTTAGGGTTAGGGTTAGAGTTAGGGTTAGGGTCAGGGTCAGGGGTCAGGGTCATGGTTTAAGTATGGGTTAGTGTTAGTGTTAGCATTAGCGTTAGCGTTAGTGTTAGGGTTAGGTTTCGGGTTAGGGTTAGGGGTTAGGGTTAGTGTTAGGGGTTAGGGTTATGGGTTAAGGTTAGGTTTAGAGTTAGGGTTAGGGTTAGGGGTTAGGATTAGGGTTAGGGTTAGGCTTGGGGTAGGAGTTAGGGTTGGGGTTGGGGTTAGGGTTGGGATTGGGGTGGGGGATAGGGTTGGGGTTGGGTTAGGGTTGGGGTTAGGGTTAGGGTTAGGGTTAGGGTTGGGGTTAGGGTTAGGGTTGGGGTTGGTGTTAGGGTTAGGGTTGGGGTTGTGTTAGGGTTAGGGTTTAGGTCTAGGGCTAGGGCTATGATTAGGGCTGGACTAGGGCTGGGGTTAGGGGTTAGGGTTGGGCGAGTTTTAGTGTTAGCGTTTGGGGTGGGGGTAGGGTTAAGTTAGGGTTAAGGTTAGGGTTAGGGGTTAGGATTAGGGTTTAGGTTTAGGGTTAGGGTTAGTGTTTGGTTTAGAGTTAGGTTTAGGGTTAGAGTTAGCGTTACTCTTAGGTTTAGGGGTTAGAAGATGTTTAGGGTTAGGGTTAGAGTTTGGGTTGGGGCTTTTGGTTAGGGTTAGTGTTGGGTTTAGGTTTAGTGTTTGGTTTAGGGTTAGGGGTTAGGGTTAGAGTTAGGGTTTAGGGTTAGGGTTTAGGGTTAGGGTTAGGTTTAGGGTTAGGTTTACCATTAGGGTTAGGTTTAGGGTTAGTGTTAGGATTAGGGTTGGGTTCAAGATCAGTGTCAGGGTTTATGGTTAGGGTTAGCGTTAGGTTTAGTGTTAGCGTTAAAGTTCAGTGTTAGGTTTAGGTTAGGTTAGGTTTAGGTGTTAGAGGTTAGGTTTAGGTTACGTTTGTGTTAAGTTAAGGTTAGCGTTTAGGTTAAGGGTGGGATTAGGTGTTTTGGTTAGTGTTAGGTTTAGGTTTAGTGTTAGGGTTAGGGTTGGATTATTGTTAGGTTTATGGTTAGGATTAGGGTTAGGGTTAGGGTTAAGGTTAGGATTAGGTTTAGTGTTCGGTTTAGGGTTAGGGTTAGGTTTAGCATTAGGGTTAGGGTCAGGTTTCGGTTAAGCTTAGGATTAGGGTTAGTGTTCAGGGTTAGGGTTAGAGTTCTGGTTTAGAGGTAGGGTTTCGGAAAGTGTTAGGGTTAGGGTTAGGGTTGGTTATGGTTAGGGTTAGGGTTAATGCTAGGGCTAGGGCTAGGCCTACAGTAATGGTTAGTGTTAAGTTTAAGGGTAGGGTTAGGGCTTGTGGTTAGGTTTGGGTTTGGGTTAAGGTTATGTTTAGAGTTTAGAGTTTAGAGTTATGGCTAGGTTAGGGTTAGGGCTAGTGCTAGGGTTAGATCTAGGCCTGGGGCTAGGGTTAGGGCTTGGGCTAGGACTAGGGTTAGGGGTTAGGGTTGGGTGAGTTTTCGGGTTAACGTTAAGGGTAGGGGTAGGGTTGGGTTAGGTTTAGGTTAGGGTTAGGTGTAGGGGTAGGTTTGGGTTAGGTTTAGGGTTAAGGGTGGGGGGGGAGAGGTATGGTTGGGTTATGTTTAGGTTTAGACGAGTTAGTGTTAGGGTTAGGGTTAGGGGTTAGGCAGTTAGAGTTAGGGGTTAGGGTTAGGGTTAGGTTGTTCAATGTTAGGTTTTGAGTTAGGGTTAGGGGTTAGGGTTAGGGTTAAGGTTAGTTTCAGGGTTAGGGTTAGGGTTTGTGTTTAGGGTCAGATTGAGGGTTAGGGATCAGGGATTTGGGAAAGGGTTACGGTTAGGATTAAGGGTAGGGTTAGGGATTGAGGTTAGGGTTACGGTTAGGGTTAGGTTTGGATTAGCGTTAGGGTTAGGGTTAATGCTAGGGCTAAATTCTAACCCTTTGCTAACCTTAACCCAATCCTAACCCTAACCCAAACACCAACAGATACCCCTACCCCTACCCCAACCCCTACCCCTAACCCTAAACCTTAAACCTTAACCCTAAACCTAACCCAACTCTAACCCTAACCCTAATCCTTATCCTCTCCCTAGGCCTAACAATAACCCTAACCCTATCCCTATACCCTGAACCCTAACCGTAACCCTAACCCTAACCCAACCCTAACCCTAACACTACCCCTAACCCTACCCCTACCCCTAACCCCCTAACCCTAACACTGAGCCAAACCCTAACCATAAGCCCTAACCCTAACCCTAACCCTAAACCCTAACCCTAACGCTAACCCTAATCCCTATCCCTAACACTAACCCTAAACACTAACCGTATCCCTAACCATAACGCAAACCTAACACTAAACCTAACCCTAATCCCTAACCCTAACTCTAACCCTAACCCCAACCCCAACCCTAACCCTAACCATATCCTAACTATAACCTAATCCTAACCCAAACCCTATTCTAAACATAACCCTAAACCTAAACCTCTTGTAACCGTATTCCTAACAGTAACGCTAACCCTAATTCTATCCCTAACCCCAACCTAACCCTAAACCTAAACCTATCCTAATCCAAAACATAACCCCAACCGTAAACCTAACAGCAACCCTAACACTAACACTAACACTAACACTAAACCTAACCCTAACTCTAACTCTAAAACCTAACCCTAACCCTAACCCTAAACCCTAACCCTAACCCTAGTCTAGCACTAGCCCTACCCCTAGCACTCGCCATAGGCCTAACCCTATCTTTAAGTCTAACCCTACCCCTAACATTAACCCTAACCATAAACACTAAACTCTAACCCTAAAACTAACCCTAACCCTAACTCAAACTTAACCCAAAACCTAACCCAAATCCGCAACCCATAAGCCTACACTTACCCCTACCCCTAACCCTAACCAAACCCTAACCGTAACACTAACGCTAACCCTAACAATAACCCTAACCCTAACAATAACCCTAAACCTAATCTTAATGCTAACCCTAACCCCAACCCTAACACTAACCCTCAACACTAACACTAACCCTGTCACTAACCTTAACCCTAAACTCTAACCCCTAACCCTAAACCCTAACCCTAACCCTGACCCTAGACTAGTCCCAGCCATAGCCCCAACATTAGCCCTAGGCCTAAGCCTATCCTAAGCCTAACACTACCACTACCCTTAACCCTAACCCTAAACCCCAAATCCCAACCCTAGAAAACCCTAACCCTAACCCAACCCTAACCCAAACCCTAACCCTAGCCCCAACCCGTACCCCTGACCTTACCCCTACTTCTACCCCCTAACCCTTACCAAACCCTAACCAAAACCCGAACGCTAACCAAATACTAACCCTATCCCTAACCCTACCCTAAACCTAATCCTAACCCTAAACCTAACCCTAAACCCAATCCTAACACTAACACTAACACTAACCCTATCCCTAACCCTAACCCTAAACCCCAACCTAACCCTAACCAAAACACTAACCCTACCCTAACCCTAACACTAACCCTAACCCTAACACTAGCCTAACAATAACCCTAACCCTAAACCCTAACCCTAACACTAACCCTAACCCAATCTTAACCCTAACCCTAACTCTAACCCATACCCTTACCCCTAACCCCTAACCCCTAACCCTAACCCTATCCCTAAACCCTAACCCTAACCCTAACCTTAAACACTAACCCTAACCCTAACCATAACCCAAATCTAACCCCTAACCCTAGCACTTAACACTAACCCTAACCCCCTACCCCAACACTAACCCTAACCGCACCTTAACTCTAACCTAACCCTAACCCTAACCCTATTCTAACCCTAACCCTAAACCTAAACCTCTTCTAACCCTAACCCTAACAGTAACGCTAACCCTAATCCTATCCATATCCCAAAACCCAACACTAAACCCCTAACGCTAACCCTAACCCTAACCCTAACTCTAACCCTAGCCCCAGCCTTAGCCTATCCTTAGCCCTAGCACTAGCACTCAGCCCTGGGCCTAACCCTATCCTTAGGCCTAACCCTACCCCTACCCTTAATTCTAACCCTAAACCCTAAACCCTAACCCTAAAACTAACCCCTAACCCTAAACCAACCCTAACCCTAACCCTAAACCTAACCCCAACCCAAACCCCTTACCCTTACCCCTACCCCCTACACCTAACCCTAACCAAACCCTAACCCTAAGCCTAATGCTAACCCTAACACTAACCCCTAACCCTAACCCTAACCCCAACCCTAACACTAACCTTAACATTAACACTAACCCTAACACTAACCCTAACCCCTAAACACTAACCCTAACCCTAAACCCTAACCCTAATCCTAACCCAACCCTAACCTTACCCTAACCCAAACCCCAACACATACCCCTACATCTAACCCTACCCCTACCCCTAACCCCTAACCCTAACCCTGACCAAAACCCCTGACCCTAAACCCCAACCCTAACCCCAAACCTTAAACCTTAAACCTAATGCTATCCCAACTCTAACCCTAACCCTAACCCTATCCCTTACACTAACTCTATCACTAAACACTAAACCCTAACGCTAACCCTAACGCTAAACACGAACCCTAACCCAAATCCTTACAAACCCTAAACCTAACCGTAACCCTAACCCCAACCCATTCCCCTACCCCTACCCTGAATCCTAACCGTAACCATTAACCTAACCCTAACCCCTAACCCTAACACAAGCCTTAACCCTAACCCGAAAACCTAACCCTAAAACGAACCCTAATTCTAACCCCAACCGTAACTCTAACCCTAACCCTAAATGTAACCGTAACCCTATCCCAAACCCTCACTGTCTAACCCCTAACCCTAAAACTACCCCTACCCCTAACCCTATCCATAACCCTAACCCCTAACCCAACCCTAAACCTAATCTCTCAACCCTAACCCTAACTAGTCCAACCCTTACCTTACCACTAATCCTATGACTAACCCTAACCCTAACCCTGATCCCTAACCCTCAATCTGACCCTAAACACTAACCGTAACCCTAACCCTAACATTAACCATAACCCTAACCCTAACCCCTAACCCTAACTCAAAACCTAACACTGAACCCTAACACTAACCCTAACTCTAACTCTAACTGTAACCATAACCCTAATCCTAACCCTAACCTCTAACCCTAACCGTAACCCTAACCCTAACCCTAACACTAACTGGTCTAAATCTAAACATAACGCAACCCTACCTCTATCCCCACCCTTAACCCTAGACCTAACCCAAACCTACCCCTACACCTAACCCCAACCTAAGCCTAACCCACCCCTACCCCTACCCTTAACATTAACCTGAAAACTCACTCAACTCTAACCCCTAACCCCAGCCCCAGCCTAGCCGTAACCTTAGCCCCAGCCCCAGATCTAACCCTAGCACTAGCCTTAACCCTAACCCTAACCATAATGCTAAACTCAAAACCCTAACCCTAACACTAACCCAAACCAATCACAACCTCTAACCCAACCCTTAAAATAACACTAACCCTAATGGTAGGCCCAGCCCCAGCCCTAGCATTAACCCTAACCCTAACCATAACCTACCCTAACCCTAACCCTAACACTTTCCGAAACCCTATCTCTAAACCAGAACTCTAACTCTAAACGTGAACACTAACCCTAGCCCTAAATTAACCGAAACTTGACCCCAACCCTAACGCTAAACCCAACCCTAACCCTAAACCGAACCCTAAACCTAATCTTAACCTTAACCCTAACCCTAACCCTAATCCTAACCATAAACCTAACACTAACCCAACCCTAACCCTAACACTAAGCCTAAAGCTAACACTAACCAAAACACCTAATCCTACCCTTAACCCTAACCTTAGCCTTAATTTTAACCAAATCTAACCCTAACACTAACCCTAACCGCTAAACCTAACCCTAAACCTAATGTTAACCCTAACGCTAACGCTAACCCTACTGCTAACCCTAACCATAAACCCTGACACTGACCTTGACCCCAACCCTAACCCTAACACTAAACCTAAACTTAACGCTAACCCTAAACCCTAACCCTAACCCTAACCCTAACCTTAAACTTTAACCCCAACTCTAAACCAAACCCCTAACCCCAACTCCTAACCCTAACCCTAACCCTAAACCTCTTCTAACCCTAAAACTAAGAGTAACGCTAACCCTAACCCTAAACCTAACTCTAAACCAAACACTAACCCTAACCCTAACCCTAACCCCTAATTCTAACCCTAACCCTAACACCTAACCCTAAACCTAACCCTAAACCAACCCTAACCCTAACCCTAACCCTAACCCCAACCAATGCATAAATCTAACCCTACCCCTACCCCAACCCCCTAACCTTAACCCTAACTTAACCCTACCCCTACCCCCTAACGCTAACACTAAAACTCACCCAACCCTAACCCTAACCCTAGCCCTAGTCCAGCCCCCAACCATAGTCCTAGCACTAGACCTAACCTTAAACCTAACCCTAAACCCTGACCCTGACTCTGACCCCTGACCCTGACCCTGACCCTGACCCCAACCCTAACCCCAAGCCTAACCCTAATGCTAAACACTAACACTAACACTAACCCCAACACTAACCCTAAACCCTAACCCTAAACCTAAACCTAACCCCTAAACCTAACCCTAACCCTAACACCAACCCTAAACCCTAAACCTAACCCCAACCCCTAACCCTAACATCAACCCCAACGCTAACACTAACCCCAACCCTAACCCTAAACCTATCCCCAAACCTAAACCTAACCCTATCCCTAACCCTAACCCTAACCCCACCCCCAACCCTATCCCACACCCAATCCCAACCCTAACCCCAACCCCAATGCTAACCCTAACCCCTAAACCTAACCCTAACTCTAAACCTAACCTTAACCCGTAATCCTAACCCTAACCCTATCCTTAACCCCTAATCTTAACCCTAAACCTAACCCTAATGCTAATGCTAACACTAATGCTAATCCTAATGCTAAACCTAAAGCTAAACCCTGACCCCTGACCCTGACCCCTGACCCCTGACCCTGACCCTGACCCTAACCCTAACACTAACCCTAACCCTAATGCTAAACCTAAACCCTTACCCTAACACTAAGTCTAACCCCAACCAAAACCCCTAACCGTAACCATAACCCTAACCCTAAATCTAAAACTCTTCTAACCCTAAACCTAAGAGTATCGATAACCCTAATCCTAACCCCTAACCCTAAACCTACGCCTAATCCTAACCCTAACCCCTAACCCTAACCCTAACACAACCCTAACCCTAACTCTAACCATAACCCACACATACCTTTAACCCTAACCCTACCCCATCCCTAACCCTAAACCTAACCCACCCCTACCCCTAACCTTAACCCTAACCCCTAACCGTAACCCTAAAACTCACCCAACCCTAACCCTAATCCTAGCACTAGCCCAGCCCCAAACATAGTCCTAGCCCTAACCCTAACCCTAGCACTAAACCTACCCTAACCTTAATGCTATCACTAACCCTAACCCTAACCCTAACCCTAAACCCAACCCCCAACCCCAACCCTAACCCCAACCCCAAACCTAACCCCAACCACAACACTAAAACTAACTTAACCCTAACCCCTAACCCTGACCCTAACCACGAATCCTAACCCTAACCCTGAACCCTAACCCTAACCCTAAACCCAACCCCCAATCCCAACCCTACCCCCCAACCCCAAACCTAACCCCTACCCCAACCATAACCATAACCCTAACCCTAACCCTAACATTAACCCTAACCCTAACCCCTAATCCTAACCCTAACCCTAAACCAAATCCTAACACTATCCTCAACTCTAAGCAAATTCCCTTTACTTAACCCTAACCCTAAACCCTAACCCAAAACCTTACTCCTAACCTAATCCTATCCCTAACACTAACCCTAACCCTAAACACTAACACTAACCCTAACCCTAACCCCTAAAGCTAACCCTAACCCTAACCTTAACACCAACCCTAACCCTAAACTTTAGCCCCAACCCTAACCCCTAACCAAACCAAACCCTAACCTAACCCCAACCCCAATCCCAACATTTACCCCAACCTCAACCCCTAACCCCAATCCCAAACCTAACCCTAACCCTAACCCTAACATTAACCCTAACCTTAACCCTAACCCTAACCATAAACCAAATCCCAACACTAACCCTAACCCTAAACCCTACCCTGACACTGACTCTAACCCTAACACTAACACTAACCCTAACTCTAACGCTAACGCTAACCCTAAACCCTAACTCTAACCCTAACCTTAACCCTAAACCCTAACCCTAACCCTAACCCTAACACCTAACCTAACACTAACCGTAACCAAAACCCCCAACCCTAACCCTAACCTTAAACCAAATCCTAACCCTAAACCCAACCCTATACCTAACCCTAATCTCTAACCCTAACCCTAAACCTCTTCTAACCCTAAACCTAAGAGTAACGCTAACCCTAACCATAACCCTAACCCTAAACCTAAACCAAACCCTAACCCTAACCCGAAACCTAATCCTAACCCTAACCCTAACCCTAAACCAAACCCAAACCCTAAGCTGAACCCTAAACCTAACCCTAAACCAAACCCTAACCCTAAACCTCTTTCTATCCCTAATCCTAAGAGTAACGCTAACCCTAAACCTAACCCTAACCCCTAAACCTAACCCCCAACACTAACCTTAACCGTAAACCCCAACCCTAACCCTAACCCTAACCCTAACAATAAACCTAATAATAACGCTCACCTTAACCCTAAACCTAACCCCTACGTCAAACCTTTCCTAACCCTACCCTAATCCTAACCCTAGCCCTAGGCCTAACTCTAACTCCTAACCCTAACTTTAACCCCAACACATATCCTAGGCCTAAACTCTTCCCTAACCCTAACCCTAAACCCTAACCCTAACCCCTAACCCTAATCCCTAACCCTAACCTTAACCCTAACACTATCCCTAACTCTAACCCTAACCCCTAACCCTATCCCTACCCTTAACTCTAACCCTAACCATAACACTAAACACTAACCCTAACTCCTAGCCCCAGCTCCCAGACCTATCCCTAGCCCTAGCAGTAGCCCTAGTCTTAAACATATCCCCAGCCCTAACCCTAAATCTAACCCTAACCCTAACCCTAAACCCAACCCCCAACCCCAACCATAACCCCAACCCCAAACCTAACCCCCAACCACAACACTAAACCTAACTTAACCCTAACCCCTAACCCTGACCCTAACCACGAATCCTAACCCTAACCCTGAACCCTAACCCTAACCCCAACCCCAATCCCAACCCTACCCCCAACCCCAAACCTAACCCTACCCCAACCATAACCGTAACCGTAACCCTAACCATAACATTAACCCTAACCCTAACCCTAATCCTAACCCTAACCATAAACCAAATCCTAACACTAACCCTAACACTAAGCAAATCCCCTAAACTTAACCCTAACCCTAAACCCTAACCCAAAACCTTACCCTAACCTAATCCTATCCCTAACACTAACCCTAACTCTAACCCCTAAAGATAACCCTAACCCTAACCTTAACACCAACCCTAACCCTAAACTGTAACCCCACCCCCAACCGTAACCCAACCCAAACCCTAACCTAACCTCAACCCTAACCCTAACCCTAACCACAACACTAACCCTAACCCCTAACCCAAACCTAAACCCAACCACATACCCAATGCTAACCCCAACCCCAATCCAAACATTAACCCCAAACTCAACCCTAACCCCAACCCCAACCCTAACCATATCTCTAACTCTAACCCCTAACCCTAACCCCTGACCCTAGCGCCTAACCCTAACCCTAACACGAACCCTAACCATAACCCTAACCCTAACCCTAACGCTAACCATAACGCTAATGCTAACCCTAATGCTAACCCTAACCCTAAACCCTACCATGACCCTGACTCTAACCCTAACCCTAACACTAACCCCTAATTCCTAACGCTAACGCTAACCCTATAACCTAACCTTAACTCTAACCTTAATCCTAAACCCTAACCCTAACCCTAACCCTAACACCTAACCTAACACTAACCGTAACCAAAACCCCTAACCCTAACCCTAAAGCAAATCCTAACCCTAAACCTAACCCTATACTTAACCTTAATCACTAACCCTAACCCTAACCCTAAACCTAAGAGTAACGCTAGCCCTAACCCTAACCCTAACCCTAAACCAAACCCTAACCCTAAACCTTTCTATCCCTAATCCTAAGAGTAACGCTAACCCTAACCCTAACCCGTAAACCTAACCCTAACCCTAACCCTAACCCCAACCCCAACGCTAACCCCCAACCCCAACACTAACCCCTACCCCAAACATAACACTAACTCTAACTCTAACCCGTAACTCTAAGCCTAACTCTAACCCCAACCTCTAACACTAACCCTAAACCTAAATCCTAACGCTAATGCTAACACTAACGCTAACCCTAACCATAAACCCTGACCCGGACCATGACTCAGATCCTGACCCTAACCCTAATACTAATCCTAACTCTAATGCTCACCCAAATCCCTAACCCTATGCTAACCTTAAACCCTAACCATAATCCTCACCCTAACCATAACCCTGACACCTAAACCTAACCGCAACCAAAACTCCTAACCCTAACCCTAAACCAAACCCTAACTCTAAACCGAACCCTAACCCTAACCAATAAATCTAACCCTAACCCTAACCCCTAACCCTAATCCTAACCCCTAACCCTAAACCTAACCCTAACCGTAACACTAACACTAACCAAAACCCCTAACCGTAACCCTAACCCTAACCCCAACCCAAACCTCTTCAAACCCTAAGCCTAAGAGTAACGCTAACCCTAACCCTAAACCCAAACCTAACCCTAACCCTAACCCTAACCCTAACACCAACCCTAACCCTAACCCCAAACCTAACCCTAACCCTAACACCAACCCTAACCCCAACCCTAACCCTAACCCCCAACCCCAACCGTAAACCTAACACCAACCCTAATCCTAACCCTAACCCCAAACCTAACAGTAACTCCTACCCCAACCCTAACCCTAATCCTAACCCCCTAACCCTAACCCTAACCTAACCCTAAACCCAACCCCAAACTTATACACACCTTGACCATAACACTCACCCCAACCCCTAAATTTAACCCTAAACCCCAACCCTAATTCTAACCCTTACCTTAAACATAAACCATAACCATAACCATAACCCTAACCCTAGCCCTAGTCCTAGCCCTAACCATAACAGTAACACTAATCCTAATTTTAACCCCAACAAAAACCTAATCCAACCATAGCACTAACCTTAACCCTGACCCCAACCCATTCCCATACAACTACCCAAAACACTCACCTAACCCTTACCCATAACCGTAACCCTAATCCTAACCCTACCCCTACACTTACACCTAAACCTAAACCAACTCTAACCCTAACCCGAACCCTAGACCTTACCCTCATCTTAACTCTAACGCTAAAACTAATCCTAACACTAAACCCTAACCCTAACCCCTTAACCTAACCCTAACCCAAACCCTAAGAGTAACACTAACCTTAACCCTAACACCAAACTAAACCTAACCCTAACCCTAATATTAACCGTAACCCTAACCCTAAACCTAGCCCTAACCCTATCTCTAGCCCCAACACTAACGCTAACACTAATCCTAAACCCTAAATCCTAACACTAACCCTAACCATAACGCTAACCCTACAACAACCATAAATCCTAAACCTAACCCTAACCCTAACCCCTAACCGTAACCCTAACCCTAACCAAAACACCTAACTCTAACCCTAGCCCTAAACCTAAACCTCTTCTAACCCTAAACTTAAGAGTAATGCTAATCCCAACCCTAAACCTAACCCTATCCCTAACCATAATCGTAACCCAAAACCTCTTCTAATCATAAACCTAAGAGTAACGCTATCCCTAACACTAACCCTAACACTAACCCTAACCCCAACCCTAACCCTAACACTAACCCCACCCCTAAACCCAACCCCCACCCCAAACCTAAACCTAATCCTAATCCTAACACCTAACCCTAACCCTAACACTAAACTCTAAACCTAACCCTAACCCTAACAATAAACCTAATAGTAATGCTAACCTTAACCCTAAACCTAACCCCAACACCAATCTTAACCTAAACCTACCCTCACCCTAACCATAGCCCTAGGTCTAACTCTAACCCTAACCATAACTTCAACCCTAACACATATCCTAAGCCTAAACTCTTTCCCCTAACCCTAACTCCAAAACCTAACCCTAACCCTAACCCTATTCCCTAACCCTAACCTTAACCCTAACACTATCCCTAACCCTAATCCTAACCCTAACTCCTCACCCTATCCCTACACTTAACTCTAAACCTAAACATAACACTAAACACTAACCCTAACCCCTAGCCCTAACCAGGCCCAATCCCTAGTGCTAGCACTAGCCCTAGTCCTAAAGCTATCCCTCGCCCGAACCATAAACTTAACACTAACGCTAAACTAACCCAAACACCAACCCTAACCCTAACTGTAACCCAACACTAACTCCTAACCCCAACCCCAAGGCTAATTTCAACCCCTATCCTAACCCTAAACCTAACCCTAACCCCAACCCCAACCCTAAACCCAACCACAGTCCCAACCCTAACCACAACCCATGTCCCAACATTAACCTCAACCTCAACCCTAACCCCAACCCCCAACCTTAACCCTAACCCTAACCCTAACGATATCCCCTAACACTAACTCTAACCCTAACCCCTAACCGTAATCCCAACACTAACCCTAACCCTAAACCTAACCCTAACCCTAACCCGAACCCTAACTGTAACCCTAACCCTAAACCTTAACCCTAATCCTAACCCTAACCCTAACCATAACCATAACGCTAACTCTAACACTAACCCCTAACCCCTAACCCCTAACCCTAAACCTAACACTAACCCTAACTCTAAACCCTAACCCTAACCCGAACCCTAACCCTAAACCGAACCCCTAACCCTAAACCTAACCCTAACCCTAACACGAACCCCTAACTCTAACATTAAACCTAACAATAACCCTAAACTAACCCTAACACGAACCCTAACCCTAACCCTAACACGAACACTAACACGAACCCTAACCCTAACCCTAACCCAAACACTAACCCTAAACCCTAACCCTAACCCTAACCCTAACCTCTAAACTTAACCCTAACCCTAACCATAACCCTAACCCTAACCCCTAACCTTAACCCTAACCCTAACCCACCCCTAATCCTAACACTAACCCTAAACCATCCCTAACCCTAACCCTAACCCTAACCCGAACCCTAACCCTAACCCGAACACTAACCCTAACCCGAACCCTAAAACTAACCCTAACCCTAATACGAACCCTAACCTTAATCCTAACCTAACGCTAACCCTAAACACTAAAACTAACCCTAACTCTAAACCAAACCCAACTCTAAACCTATCCCTTACCTTAACCCTAAACCCTAACCCTAACCCTAACCCTAACCCTAACTTCAACCCCATTCCTAACCCTAACCCTAACCCTAACCCTAAACCAAACCCTAACCCTAATCCTAACCCTAAACCAAACCCTAACCCTAAGCCCAACCCTATCCCTAAATCCTAAACCCTTACTTACCCTAAACCTAATGCTAACACAACCCTAACCCTAATGCTAATCCTAACTGTAACGACCAATACTAACACTAACCCTAATCCTAACTCTAAACCCTAGCCCTAACCGTAACCTTGTTCTAAACCTAACCCTAAACCTCTTCTAACCCTACCCTAACAATAACACTAACCCTAAACTTAACCCTAACCCCAACCACAACCTTAAGCCTAACCCAACCCAAACCATAATCCTAACACTAACTCTATCCCTAAACTCTATTCCTCACCCTAATCCTATCCCCTAAACCTAACCCTAACCATAACCGTAACCATAACCCTAACCCTAACTCCTAACCCCAAGAATAACCCTAACCCTAACCCTAATCCTACCTCTAACCCTAAACCCTAACCTTAAAGGTAACCCTGCCCTAACCCTAACCCTATACCTAATGCTAACCCTTACCTGAACCCTATCCCTAGCCATAGCCCCAGCCCCAGCACTAGCCTTAGCCCTATCCCTAGTCATAGCCTTAACCCTAAGCCTTACCCTAACCCTAACCCTTACCCTTACCCTTACCCTAACCCCTAGCCCCAGCGTAGCCCCAGCCCCTAGCACTAGCCCCTAGCCTTAACCCCTAGCCATAGCCCCAACCCTAAGCCTAAGCCTAACCCCTAACCCCAACCCCCAACCCTAATCCTAACCCTACCCCAAACCTAAACTTAACCCCAACCCTAACCCTAACCTTAGCCCCAGCCCTACTCCTAGCCCCAACCCTATCTCTAGCCCCAAACTTAAACCCAAGCATAACAATACACCCTAAACCCTAACCTTAATGCTAATCCTAAGACTAACACAACCCCTAAGCCTAACCCCAACCCTAACCCTTACCCTAACCCTAGCCCCAGCCGTAGCCCTAGCCCTAGCACTAGCCCTGCCCTAAAACCAACCCAGCCCTTACCCTAACCCTAAACCATAAATCCTAGTCCAAACCTTAACCCTAACCATAAAACTAGCCCTAACCCTAAGCCTAACACTAACCCTAACACTAACCCTAACCCCAAACCTAACCCCAACCCAACACTAACCCTAACCCTAACACTAACTTCAACCCCTTATCCTACCCTTACCCCTAACCCCTAACCCTAACCCCAACCCCTAGTCCTAGCCCTAGCCCTAGATATAGCCCTAGCTTTAAACCCTAGTCCTAGCGCTAGCCCCAAACCTAACCCCTAACCTTAACCCCAACCCAACCCTAACACTAACCTCAACCCCTAGTCCTACCCCTACCCCTACTCCTAACCCCAACTCTAACCCCTACCGTACCCTAACCCTAACCCTAACTCTATTCTAACCCTAACCCTAAATCTAAACCTCTTCTAACCCTAACCCTAACAGAAAAGCTAACCCTAACCCTTCCCCTAGCCCCAAACCAAACCCTAACCATGAACCTACCCTAACCCTAAACCTAACCCTAACCCTAAATCTAACCCCAACCCTAACCCTAACACTAACACAAACCCTAAACCTAAACCTAAATCTAAACTAATCTTAAACCTAACCGTAACCAATAACACTAACCCTAACCCTAAAGCCTAACCCTACCCTAAACACTAACCCTAACCCTAAACTTTGCCCCAGCCGTAGCCCCAGCCCTAAAACTATCCCTTGCCCTAAACCTAGCCCTATCCCTAACCCTAACCCTACCCCCTAACCCTAAACCTAACCCAACCCTAACACTAACACTAACCCTAACCCTAACCTTAACCCCAAATCTAAAACTAACCTTAACCCCAACCCTAAGCCTAATCCCTAACGCTAACCCTAACCCCTAAAGCCTAACACTAACACTAACCCTAACCCTAAACTCTACACCCTAACCCTAACCCTAACCTTAAATCCTAAACCTAAACCTAACCCTAACCCAAAACCGTAACCCTAACACTAACCTTAACACTAAACTCTACAACCTAACCCTAACCCTAATCCGAATCCAACCATAACCCTAACACTAAACCTAACCAGAAGTCCTAACCATATCCCTACCCCTACCCGTAACCCGAACCTTACCCCCTAACCCTAACCCTAGTTCTAGCACTATCTATAGCTCTAACCCTATCCCTAGCCCCTCACCCTAATCCCAATCCTACCCCTAAACCCTAAACCCTAACCTTAACCCTAACCCAACTCTAACCCTAACCCTAACCCCTAGCCATACCACTTCCCCTACCCCTACCCCTACCCCTACACATAACCCTAAACCCTAACCCCTAAACCTAAGCCTAGTCCTAACCCCATACCTAGCCCCAAACCCAACCCTAAGCCCAAACCCTAAAACCTAACCCTAAATGTACCCCCTAACCCTAACACTAACACGAAGCTACACCCCTTCCCCTATCCCTACCCGTAACCCCCACCCTAAAACCTATACCTAACCCTAGCCCTAACCCTATCCCTATCCCTAACCCTACCCGAATACTAACCTTAAGCCTAACCCAACCCTAACTCTAACCCTAACTTTAGCCCTAACCCTACCCTATCCCTAACAATAACCCAACCCTAACCCCAAATTCTAAACGCTATCCGCAACCCTAATACCCTAATCCTAACCCTAACCCTATTCTAACCCTAATCCTAAACATAAACCTCTTATAACCCTAATCTTAACAGTAAACTTAACCATAAACCTAACCCTAACCCAAACCCCAACTCTAACCCTAACCCTACCCTAACCTTAACCATAACCCTATTCTAACCGTAACCCTAAATCTAAACTTCTTCTAACCCTAACACTAACAGTAACACTAACCGTAACCCTAACCCTAAACCCAACCCCCAACCTAACCCTAAACATACCCTAAACCTAAACCTAACCATAACCCTAACACTAAGCCCAACCCTAACCCTACCGCTAACACTAACAGTAACGTTAACCCAACCCTAAATCTAACACTAACCTTAACCCTAACCCTAACCCCTAACGCTAACCCTAAACCTAAAGCCTAACCCTTACCCTAACCCTAAACTCTACACCCTAACCCTAACCCTAACCTTAAATCTTAAACAGAAACCTAACCCTAACCCTAACCGTAACCCTAACACTAACCTTAACCCTAACTCTACACCCTAACCCTAACCCTAATCCAAACCTCACCCTAACCCTAAACCTAACCAGAAGTCCTAACCCTACCCCCTACCCTAAACCTAACCCTAAACTTAACCCTAAAGCCTAACCCTAACCCTAACCCTAAACTCTACACCCTAACCCTAACCCTAACCTTAAATCCTAAACAGAAACCTAACCCTAATCCTAACCCTAAACCCTAAACCCCAACCTTAACCCTAACCCCTAACCCAACCCTAACCCCTAACCCCTAGGTTAGGCTAGCTGTAGCCCCAGCCCTAGCACTAGCCCTTGCCCCACACTAGGCCTAGCCCTAACTCTAACCCTAACCGTAATCCTAACCATAACCCTAAACCCCAAATCCTAACCCTAACCCTAAACCCTATACCCTAACCTTAACCTTAACCAAAACGCTAACCAAACCCTATCCCTAACACTAACCCTACACCCATACCGTACCCCCTACACCTTACCCTACCCGTAACCCTAACCCTAACACAACCCTAACCATAACCATAACCCTTACCATATCCTTAAACCCTAAATCCTAACCCTAACCCTAACTCCAAACACTTACCCTAACCCTAATGCTAACACAACCCTAAACCTAATGCTAACCCTAACTGTAACCACCAATACTAACCCTAACCCTAATCCTAACTCTAAACCCTAACCCTAACCGTAACCTTATTCTAAACCTAACCCTAAACCTAAAACTCTTCTAACCCTTACCCTAACAGTAAGGCTAACCCTAAACTTAACCCTAACGCCAACCACAACCCTAAACCTAACCCAACCCTAACCATAACCCTAACACTAACCCTAACCCTAAACTCTATTCCTCACCCTAACGGTAACCCCTAACCCTAACCCTAACCGTAACCCTAACCATAACCTTAACCCTAACTCCTAACTCAAAGAGTAACCCTAACCCTAGCCCTAATCCTAACCCTAACCCTAAACCCTAACCCTAAACCCCAACCCCAAAGCTAACCCTGCCCTATCCCTAACCCTAACCCTAATGCTAACCCTTACCTGAACCCTAGCCCTAGCCATAGCCCTAGCACTATCACTAGCCCTAGCCCCAACTCCTAGCCATAGCCCTAACCCCAAGTCTAACCCTAACCCCAACCCCAGCCCCAATCCTAACCCTAACACTACCCTAAAACTAAACTTATCCCTAACCATAACCCTAACCCCTAGCCCTAGCCTTACCCCTTGCCCTAACCGTATCCCTTGCCCTAAACTTAAACCTAACCATAACCATAAAACCTAAACCCTAACCTTAATGCTAACCTTAACACTAACCCAACTCTAACACTAACCCTAACCCTAACCCCAACACATACCCCTTCCCCTACCCTACCCCTACCCCTCCCCTTCCCTGTGACCTTAACCCCTAACCCAAATCTGAACCCCCAACACTAACCCTAACCCTAACACTATCCCTAATCCTAACCCTAAATCTAAACTCACCTTATCTCTAACCATAACCAATGAAGCTAACCCTAACCCTAAAGTGTAACCCTAAGCCTAACCCCAAACACTAACCCTAACCCTAAGCTTTGCCCTAGCTGTAGCCCTAGCCCCAGCATTAGCCCATGCCCTAAACCTATCCCTACCCCTAACCATAACCCTACCCCCTAACCCTAACCCTAACCCAACCCTAACCCTAACCCTCACAACAACACTAATTCTACCCCTACCCCTACCACTACCCCTAACCCTAAACACTATCCCAACCCTAACCCTAACCCTAACACTAACCTCAACCCCTTACTGTACACCTACCCCAACCATAACCCTAACCCTATCCCTAGCGCTAGCCCTAAACCTAGCCCTACCCCTACCCCTACCCCCTAACCCAACCCTAACCATAACCCTACCTCTATCCCTAACCCTAACCCTAAACACTGAACCCTAACCCTAACCCTAACCACAACCCCTAACATACCCTTCCTCAACCCTAACCTTAACCCTAAACAATGAACCTAACCCTAACCCTAAACCCTAACTCTAACCCTAAAATAACCTTAACCCTAAATTCAAAACCCTATCTCTAACCCTATTCTAACCGAAACCCTACACTTAAACCTCTTCTACCCTAACCCTAACAGTAACATTTACCACAACCACAACCCTACCACTGTCCCTATGCCTAAACCTTACCGTAGCCCTAGCCCTAACTCCTAACCCTAACCCAACCCTAACCCTAACCTTAACTTATCCCTCACCCTATCCCTAAACTATAAACCCTAATCCTAACCCTAAACCTAACACAAATCTAACCCCAACGTCAACCTGAACCCTAACCTTACCCTAAACCTAACCCGAACCCTAACCCTAACCAATAACGCTAACCCTAACGATAAAGCCTAACCCTAACCGGAACCCTAACCCTAACACTAACCCTAAACCCTAAACCCTAACACTAACCCTAACCTCACCCTAACCCTAACCCTAACCCTAACCTTAATCCTAATCCCAAGTCATACCCCATCCCCTATCCCTATGCGTAACCCTAAAACCACATCCTAAAACTAACTCTAGACCTAACACTATCCTTAGCCCAAACCCTACACCAATACTAATCCTAACCCTAACCCAACACTAACCCTAACTCTAACCTTAGCCTTAACCCTACCCTAACCCTAACCCTAAATCCTAAACGCTAACCATAACCCTAATACCCTAAACCTAACCATAACCTTATTCTAAACCTAACCCTAAACCTAAACCTCTTCTAACCCTAACATTAACAGTAAAGCTAACCATCACCCTAACCCTAACTCAAACCCCAACTCTAACCCTAACCGTATCCTAACCTTAACCCTAACCGTATTCTAACCCTAACCCTAAATCTATACTTCTTCTAACCCTAAACCTAATTGTAACACTAACCCTAACCCTAACCCTAAACCCAACCCCAACCCTAACCCTAAACATACCCTAAACCTAAACCTAACCCTAACCCTAACACTAACCCCAACCCTAACCCTAACACTAACACTAACCTTAACCCTAACCATAAATATAACACTAACCTTAACCCTAACCCCTAATGCTAACCCTAACCCTAAAGCCTAACGCTAACACTAACTCTAACCCTAAACTCTACACCCTAACCCTAAACCTAACCCTAACCCTACCCTAAACCTAACTTAACCCTAAACCTAACACGAACCCTAACACTAACCCAAACCATAACCAATAATGCTAACCCTAACCATAAAGCCTAACCCTAACCGGAACCCTAACACTAACCCTAAACCTAAACCCTAAACCATAACACTAACCCTAACCCAACCCTAACACTAACCTAAAGCCAACACTAACCCCAAGCCATACCCCTTCCGTTATCCCTACCCGTAACCCTAACACCAAACCCTAAACCTAACCCTAGCTGTAACCCTATCCCTAGCCCTACCCCTAGCCCAATACTAACCGTAACCCAACCATAACTCTAACCCTAACCTTAGCCCTAACCCTCCTAACCCTAACACTAACCTAACCCTAACCCTAAATCCCAAACGCTAACCATAAACCAAATACCCTAAACCTAACGCTAACACTATTCTAACCCTAACCCTAAACCTAAACCTCTTCTCACCCTAACCCTAACAGTAAAGCTAACCCTAACCCTAACCCTAACCCAAACCCCAACTCTAATCCTAACCTTACCCTAACATTAAGGCTAACACTATTCTATCCCTAATCCTAACTCTAACATCTTCTAACCCTAACCCTAACTGTAACACTAACCCTAACCCTAACTCCAACCCCAACCCCAATCCCAACGCCA
Source organism: Nanger dama (assembly GCA_917880005.1). Classification (NCBI taxonomy): domain Eukaryota; kingdom Metazoa; phylum Chordata; class Mammalia; order Artiodactyla; family Bovidae; genus Nanger; species Nanger dama. Next base: position 65,037 of record CAKJTW010000350.1, on the reverse strand, counting down.
ACCCTAACCCTAAACACACCCTAACCCTAAACATACCCTAACCCTAAACCTAACCCTAACCCTAACACTAAATCCAAACCTAACCCTAACACTAACACTAACACTAACCCTAACCCTTACCCTAAATCTAACACTAACCTAAATCCTAACCCTAACCCTAACCCCTAACGCTAACCCTAACCCTAAAGCCTAACCCTGACACTAACCCTAACCCTAAACTCTACATCCTAACCCTAACACTAACCCTAACCATACTGTAACCCTAAACTTAACCCTAAATCTAACACTAACCCTAACCCTAACCCTAAACCTAACCCTAACCATAAGGCCTAAACCTAACTGGAACCCTAACCCTAAACCTAACCCTGAACTCTAAACCCTAACCCTAACCCCAAACCCAACCCTATCCCTAAACCTAACCCTAAACCTAACCCCAAGCCATACCTGTTCCCCTTCCCTACCCATAAACCTAACCCCAAACCCGAAACCTATCCCTAGCCCTAACCCTAACCATAACCCTAACCCTAACCCTAATACCCTAAATCTAACCCTAACCCTATTCTAACACTATGCCTAAACCTAAACCTCTTCTAACCCTAACCCTAACAGTAAAGCTAACCATAACCCTAACCCTAACCCAAACCCCAACTCTAACACTAACCCTACCATAAACTTAACCCTAACCCTATTCTAACCCTAATCCCAAATCTAAACTTCTTCTAATCCTAACCCTAACAGTAACACTAACCCCTAACCATATCTCCAACCCCAACCCCAACCCTAACTCTAAACATACCCTAAACTTAACCCTAACCCTAACCCCAACCCTAACCCTAACTCTAACCCTAAATCTAACATTAACCTTAACCCTAACCCTAACCCTAACCTCTTAAGCTAACGCTCAACCCCAAAGCCTAAGCCTAACACTAACCCTAACCACAAACTCTACACCCTAAACCTAACCCTACCCTAACCCTAAATCCCAAACCTAAACCTAACCCTATCCCTAAACCCTAACCCTAACACTAACCTTAACCCTAAACTCTACACCCTAACCCTAACCCTAACCCTAATTCAACCATAACCCTAACCCTAACCAGAAGTCCTAACCCTAACCCTACCCCTACCACTAACCCTAACCTTAAACTTAACCCTAACCTTAGCCCTAGCACTATCCCTAGCTCTAACCCTATCCATAGCCCTAACCCTAACCCTAACCCTAACCCTAACCATAAAGCCTAAACCCTAAACTTAACCCTAACCCTAACACTAACTCTATCCCTAACCTTAATCCAACCATAACCCTAACCCTAAACAGAAGTCCTAACCCTACCCCTACCCCTACCCCCTATCTCTAACCCTATCCATAGCCCTAACCCTAACCCCAACCCTAAACCCTAACCTTAACCCTAACCCTAACCCAACCCTAAACCTAATCCAAACCATAACCCCTTATCATACCGCTTCCCCGTCCCCTATCCCTACCCCTACACATAACCCTAACCCCTAACCCCAACCCTAACCCTAACCCCAACCCCAACCCTAACCCTAAACCCAACTCTAACCCTAACCCCTACCCCAACACTAACCCTAACCCTAATCATAACCCCTAATGCTAAACCTAATCCTAAAGCCTAACCCTAACCCTAACCCTAACCCTAACCCTAACCCAAACCCTAAACCAAACCCTAACCCTAACACCTAAACCTAACCATAACCCCTAAACCTCTTCTAACCCTAAACTAAGAGTAACGCTAACCCTAACCCTAACTCTAAACCAAAACCTAACCCTACCTGAACCCCTAACTCTAACCCTAAACCAAACCCCAACCCTAAACCAAACCCTAACCCTAACCCCTAACCAAAACCCTTACACTAACTCTAACCCAACCCTAACCCTAACCGCAAACATGACCCGTAACCCTAACCAAAACTCCTAACCCTAAACCAAACTGTAACCCTCAACCTAACCCCTAGCCCTAACCATAACCCCCTAACCCTAACCCTAACCCTAAACCTCTTGTAACCCTAAACCTTAGAGTAAAGCTAAATCTAACCCTAACCCTAACACTAAACCCAATCCTAACCCTAACCCCTAACCCCAACCCTTACCCCAACCCTAACCTTAACGCTAAACTTAACCCCAACGCCAACCCTAACCTAACCCAACCCCTAACCCCTAACCCTAGACCTAGGCCTAACTCTAACCCTAACCCTAACTTTAACTCTAACACATATCCTAAGCCCAAGCTCTTCCCCCAATTCTAAACCTAACCCTAACGCCAATCACAACCCAAACCTAACCCTAACCCTAATCCTAAACCAAACTCTAAAGTTAACCCTAACCCTAACCCTAATCCTAAAACAAACCCTGACACTAAACCGAGACCTAACTCTAACACTAACCAAAACCCCTAACCCTAACCCTAACTCTAAGCCTAAAATTTTTCTAACCCTAAACCTAAGAGTAAAGCTAACCCTAACCCCTACCCTAACACTTAACCCTAACTCTAAGCCCTAACCCTAACCCTAAACCTAACCACTAACCCTAACCCTAACCCTAACTGCAACCCCTAACCCTAATCAAAACCCCTAACACTAACCCTAACCCTAAAACCTAACCCTAAAGCTCTTCTAACCCTAAACCTAAGAGTAACGCTAACCCTAACCCTAACACTAACACTAACCCCAAACCAAACCCCAACCCTACCCCAAACCCTAACCCTAACCCCAAACCAATCCCTAACCCTAAATCTAATGTTAACCCTAACTCCTAACCCTAACCCTAACCCTAAACCTCTTCTAACACTAAACCTAAGAGTAATGCTAACCCAAACCCTAACCCTAACCCCTAACCCTAACCCTAACCCTAGCCCTTGGTCTAACTCTAACCTTAACCCTAACTTTAACCCTAACACATATCCTAAGCGTAAACTCTTTCCCCTAACCCCAACCCTAACCCCAAACTTAAATCTAACCCTAACCCTAATGCTAACCCTAACACTAACGCTACCCTAATGCTAACCCTAAACCTAAACCCAGACCCTGACCCTGACCCCTAACCCCTAACCCTAACCCTAACCCCTGACCCCCTAACCCTAACACTAACCCTAACCCTAAACTAACCCTCACCCCAAACGTAAACCTAACCCTAAACCTAACTCTAACCCTAACACTAATGCTAACCCTAATGCTAACCCCTAACCCTAAACCCTGACCCTGACCCCGACACTAACCCTAACCCAAACACTAACACTAATCCTCACCCTAACGTAACCCTAAACCCTAACCCTAACCCTATCCCTAACCCTAACCCTAAATCCTGACACTAACCCTTACCCTAACAGTAACCACTGAGCCTAACCCTAACCAAAACCCCTTACCCTAACCCTAACCCTAACCTTAACCCCTAACCCTAACCCTAACCCTAAATCTCTTCTAACCCTAAACCTAAGAGTAATGCTTACCTTAACCCTAAACCTAACCCAATACCAAACCCTAACCCGAACCCGAACCCTAACCCTAAACCCAACCCTAACCCTAACCCTATCCCTAAACCTCTTCTAACCCTAAATCTAAGAGTAATGCTAACCTTAACCCTAACCCTAACCCCTAACCCTAAACCAAACCCTAAACAAAGCCTCAACCCTAATCCTAAACCAAGCCCTAACCCTAAACCTGACTCTAACCATTATCCTAACCAAAATCCCTAACCCTAACCCCAACCCCTAAACCTCTTCTAACCCTAAACCTAAGAGTAACGCTAACCCTAACCCTAACCCTAAACATAACGCTAACCCCTAACCCTAACCCTAAACCTAACCCCCAACCCTAAACCTAACCCTAACCCTAAACCATAACCCTAACCCTAACCCTAAATCTCTTCTAACCCTAAATCTATGAGTTATGCTAACCATAACCCTAACCCTAACCCAAAACCAAACCCTAACCTGAACCCGAACCCTAACCCTAAACCCTAAACCTAACCCCTAACATTAAAGGCTAACCCTAACCCTTACCCTAACCCTTAACCCTAACCCTATTCTTAACCCTAACCCTAACCCAACCCTAAACCTAACCCTAACCCTAACCCTATCCCACACATAGCATTAACACTACCCCCCCCCTATCCATAACCCTAACCCTAAACCCTAAACCCACACCTAACCTAACCCCCACTCTAACTCAAACCCTAGCCCTAACACTATACCTAACCCTATCCCTAACAGTAAACCCTAACCCTAACCCTATCTTCTAATCCTAACCGATAACCCTAACGCTAACCCTAACTCGTCTAAACCTAACCCCTAAACCTACCTCTACCCCTACCCCTAACCCAACTGTAACCTTATCCCGAACCCTAACCACAACCCCTAAACCTACCTGCACCACTACCCCTACCCTTAAATATAACCCTGTCCCAAAACCCTAAACCATAATGCTAACCCTAACCCTAACACTAACCACAACCCTTAAACGTACCCCCAACACTAGCCCTAAACCTATTCTCACCATAACCCTAAACCTAAACCTCTATAACAATAAGCCTAATAGTAACGCTAACCTTAACCCTAAACCTAACCCCAACGCCAACCCTACTCCTAAACCTACCCCAAACCTAGCCCCTAGGGTAACTCTAACCCTAACCCGAACTTTAACACTAACACATATCCTAAGCCTAAAATCTTCCCCTAACCCTAACCCTAAACCCTAACCCTAACCCGAATCCCTAACCCTAACCTTAACCCTAACACTATCCCTAACCCTATCCCCCAACCCTATCCCTACACTTAACTCTAACCCCAACAATAACACTAAACACTATCCCTAACCCTAGCCCTCATCCATAGCCCCAAACCTAGCCCTAGCCTTAGCCCCAAACCTAGCCCTAGCACTAGTCCCAATTCTAAACCTATCCCTAGCCTGAAATATAACCCTAACATTAACCCTAAACCTAACCCCAAACAAAACACCGAACCCTAACCCTTAACCCTAACCCTAACACTAAACCTCACCCTAAACCAAAACCCTTAAACTAAGCCTAACACCTAACCCTAACCGTAACCGTAACCCTAACCCCAACCCCAACCCCAACCCTAACCCTAACCCCAACCCTAAACCTAACCCCTAACCCTAATGCTAACCGCAACCCTAAAACTAACCCTACCCCTAACCCTAACCCTAAACCTAAACCTTACGCTAAACCTAATGATAATGCTAACCCTAACGCTAACCCTAATCCTAACCCCCAACCCTAACGCTAACCCTAAAGAAAACCCTAATTCTAACACCAAACCAACTCTAACACTAACCCCAATCCTAAACCCAACCCTAGCCCTAACCCTAACGCTAAACCTAACCCTAAACCCTGACCCTAACAATAACCCTAACAACACTAACCCTAACTGTAACGTAAACCCAAACCTTAACCCTAACCCTAAGCCCTAACCCTCACCCTAAGACCTAACCCCAAACCAAACCCTAACCCTAAACCTAACCCTAACCCTAAACCTAACCCTAAACCAAACCCTAACCCTAACCCTAAACCAAACCCTAACCCTAACCCTAACACTAACCCTAACCCTAACCTCAACCCCAACACTAACCCTAACCCCAACCCCAACCATAACCTTAACCCCAACTCGAATCCCAACCCTAAGCCCAACCCCAATCCTAACCCTAACGCTAACTCTAAAGCCCTAACCCTAACCCTAACCCTAACCCTAACCCTATCCCCTAACCCCTAACACTAACACTAACCCTAACCCTAACCCTAACCTTAATCCTAACCCTATTGCTAACACTAAGGCTAACGCTAACCCCAACCCTAAACCCTGACCCTGACCCCTGACCCTAAGTCTAACCCCAACCTTAACACTAACCCATACCCCAACCCTAACCCCAACCCTAATCCTAATCACTAAACCCAACCCTAACCCTAAACCCTAAACCTAAGCCTAACCCCTAATCCCTAACCCTAACCCTAACCCCTAACCCTATACCTAACCCCAACCCCTAACCCCTAATCCTAACCCTAACCTAACCCTAACCCCAACCCTAACCCCAACCCCTAACCCTCATCCCTAACTCTAACCTTAACCCCAACACTATTCCTAACCCTAACCCTAACCCTAAATCTATTCTAACCCTAAACCTAAGAGTAACGCTAACCCCAACCCTAACCCTAACCCCTAACCCTAACCCTAGCCGTAGACGAGCCGCAGCCCCAGCACTCAGCCCTAGCCCCAACCCCAGCCATAGCCCCCAACCCTAAGCCTCAACCCCAACCCCAAAACTAACCCTAACCCTAAAACTACCCTAAACCCAAAGCTTAACCCCAACCCTAACGCTAACCCCTAGCCCCAGCCCTACCCCTAGCCCTAACCCCTAGCCGTAGCCCGAAACCTAAACCCAACCGTAACCATAAACCCTAAACCCTAACCTTAATGCTAACCCTAACACTAACCCAAACCTAGCCCCAACCCTAACCCGAACCCGAACCCCCAACGCGAAACCCAACTCTAAATCTAAACCTCTTCCTACCCTAACCTAACAGTAACCCTAACCCTAACCCTAACCCTATTCTAACCCTACCCTAAATCTAAACCTCTTCTAACCCTAATGCTAACAGTAACGCTAACCCCAACCCCTTACCCTAACCCTAAAACCAACACTAACCCCAAACCTAAACCCAAATCTAAACTAATCTTAACCCCTAACTCCAACCAATAACACTAACCCCTAACCCTAAAGCCCAACCTTAACCCCCAATCCCAAACACTAACCCCAACCATAAACTTTGCCCTAGTCGTAGCCCTAGCCCTAGCACTAGCCGTGTCCCTAAACCTAGCCTTATCCCTAACCTTAACCATACCCCTAACCCTAACCCTAATCCAACCCTAACCCTAACTCTAACCCTAGCAACAACACTAACTATTCCCCTACCCCCAACCCTAACCCTAAACATTAACCCTAACCCTTACCCAAACCCAACCCTAACCCTAACACTAACCTCACCCCTAACCCTACCGCTATTCCTAACCCTAACCCTAAAACTTGTCCTAGCTCTAGCCCCAAACCTAGCCCTACCCTTACCCCTAACCGTAACCCTAACCCAACCCTAACCATAACCCTACCACTATCCCTAACCCTAATCCTAACACTGAAATCTAACCCTATCCCTAACCACAACCCCTAACATACCCCTTCCTCAACCCTAACCCTAACCCTAAACAATGAACATAACCCCAACCCTAAACCCTAACTCTAACCCTAAACTAACCTTAACTTTAAATCTTAAACCTTAAATCTAACCGTATTCTAACCGTAACCCTAAACTTAAACCTCTTCTACCCTAACCCTAACAGTAACACTAGCCACAACCCCAACCCTAGCCCTACCCCTAAGCCTAAACATAACCGTAGCCCTAGCCTTAGCCCTAAAGCTAACCTTAACCCTAACCCAACACTAACCCTAACACTAACTCTATCCCTCACCCTTACTCTAAACCATAAACCCTAACCCTAACCCCAACCCTAAACCTAAGGCTAACGCTAACCCCAATGCCAACCAGAACCCTAACCCTACCCTAAACCTAAACTTAACACTAACCCTAACACTAAGCCTAACCCTAACCCTAATTCTGACCCTAACCAATAACATTAAACCTAACCCTAAAGCCTAAACCTAACCTGAACCCTAAACCCTAACCCTAACCCCAAACCTAAACCCTAACCCTAACCCTAACCCAATCCCCAAACCTAAACCTAAGGCTAACGCTAACCCCAATGCCAACCCGAACCCCTAACCCTACCCTAATCCTAAACTTAACACTAACCCTAACACTAAGCCTAAGCCTAACCCCTAACCCTAACCCTAACCAATAACACTAAACCTAACCCTAAAGCCTAAACCTAACCTGAACCCTAAACCCTAACCCTAACCCTAAACCCCTAAACCCTAACCCTAACCCCTAACCCCTAACCCTAACCCAACCCTAACCCTAACCCCAAACCCAACCCAAACCCCAACTCTAACCCTAACCCTAACTGTAACCCTAACCCCTGTTCTAACCCTAACTCTAAATCTAAACTTTTCTAACCCTAACCCTAACAGTAACCCTAACCCTAACCCTAACACTAAACATACCCTAACCCTAAACCTAACACTTACCCTAACCCTAACACTAACCCTAACCCTAACACTAACACTAACACTCACCCAAACCTTAACCCTAAACTCTATCCCTCACTCTAACCCTAACCCTAACCCCTAACCCTAACTGTAACCGTAACCCCAACCATAACTGTAACCTTAAATCTAACTCCTAACCCTAAGAGTAACCCTAACTCTAACACTAATCCTAACCCCTAACCCTGACCCTAAACCCTAAACCTAACCCTAACCCTAACCTTAAAACTAACCTAAACCCCTAATCCTACCCTTACCCCTAACCCTAATCCTAACCCTAGTCCTAGCCCCAGCCCCAGACATAGCCCTTGCTTTAAACCCTAGCCCTAGCACTAGCCCCAAACCCAACCCCTAACCCCTAACCCAACCCTAACCCTAACCCTAACACCACCCTCAACCCCTAATCCTACCCCTACCCCTACCCTAATCCCAACTTTAACCCCACTCTAACCCCAAACCTATCCTAACCCTTAGCCTAAGCCTATTCTAACCCCAACCCTAAATCTAAACCTCTTCTAACCCTAATCCTAACAGTAACGCTAAACCTAACCCTTACCCTAGCCCCAACCCAAACCCTAACCGTGAAGCTACCCTAACCCTAACCCTAACCCTAACCCTAACCCCAACACTAACCCCAATCCTAACCCCAACACTAACACTAACCCCTAAACCCAAACCTAAGTCTAAACTAATCTTAACCCTAACTGTAACCAATAACACTAACCCCAACACTAAAGCCTAACCCTAACCCTAAACCTAAACACTAACCTTAAACCTAAACTATGCCCTAGCCGTAGCCCCAGCCCTAGGACTAGCCCTGTCCCTAAACCTATCCCTATCCCTAACCCTAACCTTACCCCTAAACCTAACCCTAACCAACCCTAACCCTAACCCTAACCCTAGCAACAACACTAACTGTTCCCCTACCCCTACCCCTAACCCTAAACACTAACCCTAACCCTAACCCAAACCTAACCCTAACCCTAACACTAACCTCAACCCCTAACCCTACCCCTATCCCTAAACCTGGCCCTAGCGCTAGCCCTAAACCTAGCCCTACCCTTACCCTAACCCTAACCCCAACCCAACCCTAACCATAACCCTACCTCTATCCTTAACCCTAATCCTAACACTGAACCATAACCCTAAACCTAACCACAACCCCTAACATACCCTTCCCTCAACCCTAACCCTAACCCTAAACAATGAACCTAACCCTAATCCTAAACCCTAACTCTAACCTTAAACTAACCTTAACCCTAAATCCTAAATGTTAAATCTAACCCTTTTCTAACCGTAACCCTAAACTTAAACCTATTCTAGCCTAACCCTAACAGTAACACTAGCCACAACCCCAACACTACCCCTACACCTAAGCCTAAACATAACCGTAGCCCCAGCTCCCAGCCCTAGCCCTAAAGCTAACCTTAACCCTAATCCAAACCTAATCCTAACCCTAACTCCATCCCTCACCCTATCTCTAAACCCTAAACCCTAACCCTAACCCCAACCCTTAACCTAACGCTAACGCTAACCCCAACGCCAAACCGAACCCTAACCCTACCCGAAACCCAAACTTAACACTAACCCTAACACTAAGCCTAACCCTAACCCTAACCATAACCATAACCCCAACCAATAACACTAACCCTAACCCTAAAGCCTAACCCTAACCTGAACCCTAACCCCAACCCTAACCCTAAACGCTAAACCCTAAACCCAACCGTAACCCTAACCCAACCACAACCCTAACCCTAAACCTAACCCAAACCCCAACTCTAACCCTAACCCCTAACCCTAACCGTAACCCTAACCCTGTTCTAACCCCTAACCCTAAGTCTAAACTTGTTCTAACCTTAACCCTAACAGTAACACTAACCCTAAACCTAACCCCAACCACAACCCCCAACCCCAACCCTACCCCTAAACATACCTTAACCCTAAACCTAACCCTAACCCTAAACACTAACCCTAACATTAGCCCCAGCTGTAACCCAAGCCTTAGCACTAGCCCTTGCCCTAAAACTAACCCCAGCCCTATCCCTAACCCTAAACCGTAAACCCTAACCCTAGCCTTAACCCTAACACTAAAACTAGCCCTATCCCTAAACCTAACACTAACCCTAACCCAAACCTAACCCTAACACAACCCTAACCCTAACCCTAAATTTAACCTCAACCCCTAATCCTATGCTTACCCCTAACCCTAACCCTAACCCTAGTCCCAGCCCCAGCCCTAGACATAGCACTTGCTTTAAACCCCAGCCCTAGCACTAGCTCCTAACCTAACCCTAACCCTAACCCAACCCTAATCCTAACCCTAACACTAACCTCAACCCCTAATCCTACCCCTACCCCTGCCCCTAACCCTAAAACCTAACCCCAACTCTAACCCTAACCCTAACCCTATTCTAACCCTAACCCTAAATCTAAACCTCTTGTAACCCTAACCCTAACAGTAATGCTAACCCTAAAATTTACCCTAGCCCCAACCCAAACCCCAACCGTAAACCTATCCTAACCCTAAACCTAACCCCTAGCCCTAACACTAACCCCAACCCTAACCCCAACACTAACACTAACCTTAAACCTAAACCCAAATCTAAACTAATCTTAACTCTAACCCTAATCAATAACACTAACCCTAACCCTAAAGACTAACCCCTAACCCTAAACACTAACCCCTAACCCTAAACTTTGCCCTACCGTAGCCCTAGCCCTAGCACTAGCCCTTGCCCTAAACCTAGCCCTATCCCTAACCCTAACCCTACCCCTAACCCCAACCCTAACCCAACCCTAACCCTAACCCTAACCCTAGCATCAACACTAACTGTACCCCTACCTCTACACCTAAACCTAACCCTAAACACTAACCCTAACCCTAACCCAACCCTAACCCTAATCCTAACACTAATCTCAAACCCTACCCCTACCCCTAACCCTAAACCTAGCCCTACCCTTACCCCTAACCCTAAACCTAACTCAACCCTAACCATAATCCTACCACTATCCCTAACACTAATCCTAACACTGAACCCCTAACCCTAACCCTAACCACAACCCCTAACATACCCCTTCGCTCAACCCTAACCCTAACCCTAAACAATGAACCTAACCCTAACCCTAAACCCTAACTCTAACCCTAAACTAACCTTAACCCTAAATCTTAATCCCTAAATCTAACCCTATTCTAACCATAACCCCAAACTTAAACCTCTTCTACCCTAACCCTAACAGTAACACTAGCCACCAACCAAACCCTACTCCTACCCCTAAGCCTAAACGTAACCGTAGCCCTAGCCCTAGCCCCAGCACTAAAGCTAACCTTAACCCCTAACCCAAACCTAACCCTAACCCTAACCCTATCCCTCACCCTATCTCTAAACCATCAACCCTAACCTTAATCCCAACCCTAAACCTAACGCTAACGCTAACCCCAACGCCAACCCGAACCCTAAGACTACCCTAACCCTAAACTTAACACTAACCCTAACACTAAAGCTTAACCCTAACCCTAACCATAACCATAACCCTTACCAATAACGCTAACCCTAACTGTAAAGCCTAACCCTAACCGGAACCCTAACCCTTACCCTATCCCTAAACCCTAAACCCTAAAATAACACTAACCCTAACCCAATCCTAACCCTAACCCTAATCCTAACCCTGTTCTAACCCTAACCCAAAATCTAAACTTCCTCTAACCCTAACCCTAACCGGAACAGTAACACTAAACCCAAACCTAACACCAACCCCAACCCCAATCCCAACCCCCAACCCTAAACATAGCCTAACCCTAAACCTAACCCTAACCCTAACACTCACCCTAACCCTAAACCTAACACTAACACTAAAACTCACCCCAACCCTAACCCCAAACTCTATCCCTCACTCTAACCCTAACCCTAACCCTAGCCCTAACCCAATCCCTAACCCTATCCCTAACCCTAAATCTAACCCGAAGACTAAACCGTAAAACCTAACACTAAAGCTAACCTTAACCCTAACCATAACCCTAACCCTAAATCCTAAACCTAAACCTAACCCTAATCCTAAACACTAACCCTAACCCTAACCTTAGCCCCAGCCGTAGCCCCAGCCCTAGCCCTAGCTTTTGCCCTAACACTAGCCCTAGCCCTAATGCTAACCCTAACCATAACCATAACCCTAAACCCTAACCCTAACACTAAACCCTATACCCTAACCTTAACCCTAACCCAAACGCTAACCAAACCCTATCCCTAACACTAACCCTACACCCAAACCGTACCCCCACCCGTTACCCTACCCGTAACCCTAACCCTAACACAACCCTAACCATAACCATAACACTAACCCTATCCCTAAACCCTAAACCCTAACCCTAACTCCAAACACTTACCATAACCCTAATGCTAACACAACCCTAACCCTAATGCTCACCCTAACTGTAACCACCAATACTAACACTAACACTAATCCTAACTCTAAACCCTAACCCTAACCGTAACCTTATTCTAAACCTAACCCCAAACCTCTTCTAACACTTACCCTAACAGTAACACTAACCCTAAACATAACCCTAACCCCAACCACAACCCTAAACCTAACCCAACCCTAACCATAACCCTAACACTAACCCTAACCCTAAACTCTATTCCTCACCCTAACCCTAACCCCCTAACCCTAATCCTAACCGTAACCCTAACCATAACCATAACCCTAACCCTAACCTTAACTCCTAACCCTAAGAGTAACCCTAACCATAACCCTAATCCTAACCCTAACGCTAAACCCTTACTTCCAAATCCTAACCCTAAAGCTCACCCTGCCCCAACCCTAACAGTAACCCTAATGCTAACCCTCACCGAACCCCAGCCCTAGCTGTAGCCCTAGCCCTAGCACTAGCCCTAGTCCTAACCCCAGCCATAGACCTTACCCTAAGCCTAACCCTAACCGTAACCCTTACCCTAACCCTAGCCGTAGCCGTAGCCGTAGCCCTAGCACTAGCCCCAACCATAGCCCCAACCCTAAGCCTAACCCTAACCCCAACCCCAACCCTATCCCTAAACCTAACACTAGCGCTAGCCAAAGCCCTAAACCTACCCCTAACCCTAAACAAACACTAACATTATCCCTAACTCTATCCCTCACCCTATCCCTAAACCATAAATCCCAACCCTAACCCTAACCCTAACCCTAACGCTAACGCTAACCCCAATGCCAACCAGATCCCTAACCCTACCCTAACCCTAAACTTAATCCTAAACCTAACACTAACCCTAACCCTAACGCTAACCCTAACCAATAACGCTAACCCTAATCCTAAAGCCTAACACTAACTGGAACCCTAACCCTAACCCTAAACCCTAAACCCTAAGCCTAACCCCTAACCCCAAACCCAACACGAAGCTATAACTCTTCCCCTATCAATACCAGTAACCCTCACCCCAAAACCTATACCTAACCCTACTCCTAACCCTATCCTTAGCTCTAACCCTACCCGAATACTAATCCTAGCCCTAACCCAACCCTAACTCTAACCCTAACCTTAGCCATAACCGAACCCTAACCCTAACCCTAACCTAACTGTAACCCTAAATTCTAAAGGCCAACCGTAACCCTAATACCCTAATCCTAACCCTAACCCTATTCTCACCCTAACCCTAAACCTAAACCTCTTCTAACCCTAATCCTAACAGTAAAGCTAACCATAACCATAACCCCTAACCCAAACCCCAACTCTAAGCCTAACCCCTACTCAACCTTAACCATAACCCTATTCTAACCCTAACCCTAAATCTAAACTTCTTCTAACCCTAGCCCTAACTGTAACACTAACCCTAAACCTAAACCTAAACCCAACCCCAACCCTGACCCTAAACATACCCTAACCCTAAACTTAATCCTAACCTTAACACTAAGCCCAACCCCTAACCCTAACACTAACACTATCACTAACACTAACGTTAACGCTAACCCTAAATCTAACACTAACCTTAACCCTAACCCCAACCCTAACCCCTAATGCTAACCCTAAACCTAAAGCCTAACCCTAACTCTAACCCTAACTCTAAACTCTACACCCTAACCCTAACCCTAACCCTAACCTTAAATCATAAACCCAAACCTAACCCCAACCCCTAAACCCTAACCCTAACACTAACCTTAACCCCAAACTCTACACCCTAACCCTAACCCTAATCCAAACATAACCCAATCCCCAAAACCAACCAGAAGTCCTAACTCTACCCCTACCCCTAAACCTAACCCTAAACTTAATCCTAATCCTAACCCTAAACCTAGCCCCAGCACTATCCCTAGCTCTAACCCTATCCCTAGCCCTAACCCTAACCCCTAACCCTAATCCTAAACCCCAACTTTAACCCTAACCCCTAACCCAACCCTAAGCCAAACACTAACCCTAACCCCTAGCCATACCGCTTCCCCTACCCCTACACATAACCCTAACCCCTACCCCTAACCCTAACCCTAGCCCTAACCCTATCCCTAGCCCCAACCCTAACCCTAATCCCAACACTAAGCTTAAGCCTAAGCCTAAACCCCAAAACCCAACACTAATGCTAACCCTAACCCTAACCCTAAATCCCACACCTAAACCCAACCCTAACCCCTAAACACTAACCCTAACTTTAACCTTAGCACTAGCCGTAGCCCCAGCCTTAGCACTAGCCCTTACCCTATCCCTAGCCCTAGCCCTAACACTAACACTAACCCTAACCCTAAACCCTAAACCCTAACCCTAACCCTAACCCTAAACCCTATACCCCAACCTTAACCCTAACAAATGCTAACCCAACCCTATCCCTAACCCTAACCCTTACCCTACACCCAAACCATACCCCTACCCCCTTACCCTACCCGTAGCCCTAACCCTAACACAACACTAACACTAACCATAACCCTAACCCTATCCCTAAACCCTAAACCCTAACCCTAACCCTAACCCTAACTCTAAACACTTACCCTAACCCTAATGCCAACACAACCCTAACCCTAACGCTATCCCTCACCGTAACCACCAATACTAACACTAACCCTAATTCTAACCATAAACCCTAACCCTAACCCTAACTGTAAGCCTCAACCCCAACCCTAACTCCTAACTTTAAGAGTAACCCCAACCCTAACACTAATCCTAACCCTAACCCTAAACCCCAACACTAACCCTAACCCTAATCCTAAACCCTAACCCTAACCCTAACCTTAGCACTAGCCGTAGCCCCAGCCCCAGCACTAGCCCTTACCCTATCCTTAGCCCTAGCCTTAACCCCAAATCTAAATTTCTTCTAACCCTAACCCTAACAGTAACACTAACCCTAACCCTAACCCTAACCACAACCCCAACCCTAACCCTAAACATACCCTAACCCTAAACCTAACCCCCAACCCTAACCCTAACACTAACACTAACCCTAACCCTAAATATAACACTAACCTTAACCCTAACCCCAACCCTAACCTCTAAAGCTAACCCTAACCCTAAAGCCTAACCCCAACACTAACCCCAACCATAAATTCTACACCCTAACCCGTAACCCTTACCCTAACCTTAAATCCTAAACCTAAACCTAACCCAAACCCTAAACCCCAACCCCAACATTAACCTTAACCCAAAACCCCACACCCTAACCCTAACTCTAACCCCAATCCAACCATAACCCTAACCCTAACCCTAACCAGAAGTCCTAACCCCTACCCCTACCCATACCCCTAACCCTAAACTTAACCCCAACCTTAGCCCTAGCGCTATTCCTAGCTCTAACCCTAACCCTAGCACTAACCCTAACCCCAACCCTAACCATAAAGCCTAAACCCTAAACCCTAACCTTAACCCTAACCCAAACCCTCAACACAAACCATAACCCCTAGCCGCACCGCCTTCCCCCGTCTCCTACCCTACCCCTACACATAGCCCTACCCCCTACCCCTAACCCTAACCCTAGCCCTAACCCTATCCCTAGCCCTAACCCTAACCCTAAACATAACCCTAACCCACAGCCTAAACCCTAAAACAGAACACTAACGCTAACCCTAACCCTAACCAAATCTTAAATCTAAACCCAACCTAACCCTAAACACTAACCCTAACCCTAACCTTAGCACTAGCCATAGCCCCAGCCCCAGCACTAGCCATTACCCTATCCCTAGCCCTAGCCCTAACCCCAAACCTAACCGTAAACCCTAAACCTAACCCTAACACTAAACCCTGCACACTAACCTTAACCCTAACCCAAATGCTAACCCAAACGTATCCTTAACCCTAACACTCACCCTACACCCAAACCACACCCTCACCCCCTTACCCTTCCTGTAACCCTTACCCTAACACAACACTAACCCTAAACATAAACCTGACCCTGTCCCTTAACCCTAAACCTAACCCTAACTCTAAACACTTACCCTAACCCTAATGCTAAATCAACCCCAACCCTAACGCTAACCCTCACCGTAACCACCAATATTAACGCTAACCCTAATCTTAACCCTAAACCCTGACCCTAACTCTAACCCTATTATAAACCTAACCCTAAACCTAAACCTCTTCTAACCCTAATCCTGACAGAATGCTAACTCTAAACCTAACCCCTAACCCCAACCCCAACCCCTAACCCCTAACTCAACCCTAACCATAACCCTAACACTAACCCTAACCCTAAACTCTATCCCTCAACCTAACCTAACCCTAACCCTAAACCTAACCATAACCCCAACCATAACCGAAACCCTAACCCTAACCCTAACTCCTAACCCTAAGAGTAACCCCAACCCTAACACTAATCTTAACCCTAACCCTAAACTCTAACAGTAACCCCAACCCCTACACTCTAACCCCAAACCTAACCCCTGCCCTAACCCTAACCCTAACCCTAACGATAACCCTAACCCTAAAAACCTACCCCTCATCCTAACCCTAACCCTAAACTCTAACCCCTACCCCAATCCTAGCCCTAGCTGAAGCCCTAGCCCTAGCACTAGCCCCAGCCCCAACCCTAGCCATAGCCCCAACCCCTAAACCTAACCCTAACCTAACCCTAACACTTAACCCCAACACCAACCCTAACCCCAATCCTGAAAATAACCCCAACCCTATCCTTTGCCAGAGCCATAGCCCCCAGCCCTAGCACTAGCCCTTGCCCCAACCCTAACCCTAGCCCTAATCTTAACTCTAACCCTATCTCTAACCCTAAACCCTAAACCCTCACCCCAACCCAAAACCTAAACGCTATATATACCCTAACCTTAAACCTAAACCAACCCTATCCCTCACCCTAACCCTAACACTATACCCAAACCGTACCCCTACCACTTACCCTACCTGTAACCCTAACCCTAACACAACCCTAACCCTAACCGTAACCATAACCCTATCCCTAAACCCTAAACCCTAACCCTAACCCTAACTCTAAACACTAACCCTAACCCTAATGCTAACACAACCCTAACTCTAACGCTAACAGTAACTGTAACCACCAATACTAACACTAACCGTCATCCTAACACTAACACTAACCCCTAACCAAAAACCGTAAACACTAACCGTAACACTAACCGTAAACCAACCCTAACCCTAAACCTAACTCTATCCCTAAACCCTTATCCCAACCCTAACCCTAACCCTAAACACCAACCTTAACCCTAATGCTAACACAACCCTAACCCTAACGCACCCTAACACTAACCACAACACTTAACCCTAACCCTAACCCCAAACCCTAAACCTAATTATAACCCTCGACCTAGCCCTAGCCTTAGCACTAATCCTAGCCCCAGCCCTAGCCCTAGCCCTAACCCCAAACACTAAACCCCAACCCTAACCCTATACCTAACCCAATCCTAACCCTAACCCTATATCCTAAACCCCAACCATAACCTTAATACCCTAAACCTAACACTAACCCTAAACCCAAAACCTAACTCTAACCATAACCCTAAAGGAAACTTCTTCTAATCCTAACAGTAATGATAAACCTAACCCTAATCCTAACCCCAACTGCAAGCCTAACCTGAACCCTAAACCCTAATCCTAACCCTAACCTACAATTAACCCTAAATCCTAAACCCTAACCGTAACCTTAATACCATAAACCTAACCCTAACCCTATTCTAACCCTAATCATAAACTAAACCTCTTCAAACCCTAACCGAACAGTAACGTTAACCCTAACCGAACATTAACGTTAACCCTAACCCTAACCCTAACCCCAACCCCACTCCAACCCTAAACCTACCCTAACCCTAATCCTAACCCTAACCCTAAACCTAACCCGAACCTAACCGTAACCCTAACACTGACACTAAACCTAACTCTAACCCTAAACTCTAACCCCAAACCTAACGCTCACCCTAAACCTTAACGCTAATCATAACTCTAAACACTAAACCTATCCCTAACCCTAAACCTTATCCTAACCCTAACCCCAACCCTAACACTAACCCCAACAGTAACACTAACCCTATCCCTAACCCTAACCCTAACCCCTACCTTACCATAACACTTACCCTAGCGCCTAACCCCTAACGCTAACCCAAACCCCAACCCTAAACCTAACCCTACTTAAAACTAAACCTAACCCTAACCCTAACCCTGAACCCCAACCCTTACACTAACCCTAGCCCTAGCCCTAGCCCTAACCCTCTCCTAACCCTAACCCTAACCCTAACAAAACCCTGAACCCTAAACCTAACCCTAACCTTAACCCCAACCCCACCTGTCTAACCCCTAACCCTAAACCTACCACTACCTCTAACCTTATCCTTATTCCTAACCCTAACACAACCCTAAAAATAACCCTAATCCTAACCCTAACCCTAACTCGTCTAACACTAACCCTAAACCTATCCCTAACCCTAACCCTACCCTTAATCCTAACTCTAACCCCTAACTCTAACCCTATCCCTAAACCCTAATCCCTAACCCTAACCCCAAACCCATCCCTAACCCTAACCGCACCCTAACTGTAACCCAACTCTAACCCTAACCCTAACTCTAGCCCCAACCCTAACCCTAACGCTAACCCTTACCGCAACACTAACACTGACCGAATTCTAACACTAACACTAACCCTAACCCTATCCCTAAGCCTAAACCCTAACCCTAACCCTAAACTCTAACCCTAACCCTCTCACTAACACTAACACTAACCCTAACCCTAAGCCTAAACCCTAACCATAACCCTAACCCTAAACACTAACCTTAACCCTATCCTAAACCCTGAAACCTAACCCAAACCCTAACCAAACCCCTAACCCTAACCCAAACCCCAACACATACCGCAACCCCTAACCCTAACCCCTAACCCCTAACCCTAAATCCGAACCCAAACCCTAATCCTAAACCTTAAACCATAACCCTAACCTTAACCCTAACCAAACTCTAACCCTAACCCTAACCCTAACCCTATCCCTTACTCTACTTTATCACTAAATCCTAAACCCTAACACTAACCCTAGCCCTAAATACTAACACTAACCCTAATCCTTACACAACAATAAAACTAACCGTAACCCTAACCCCAACCCATTCCCTTACCCCTACCCCTACCCCAGAACCCTAACCATAACCGTAACCCCTAACCTAACCCTAACCCCAACATTTACCCCTACCCCTAAGCCCTACCCCTAACCCTAATCCTAATCAGTAACCCTAACCCCAACCGTAACCATAAAGCTAACCCTAACCCAAACACTAACCCAACCCAAACCCTAACGCTAACCCTAAACCCTAACATTAACCCTAACTCCTAATCCTAACCCAACCCTGACCATAACCCCTAAACCCCAACCCTAAACCTAACACTAACCCCCTAACCCTAACCCTACCCCTAACCCTAATCTTAACCCTATCCATAAACACTAACCCTAACCCTAACCCCAACCCTAAACACTAACACTAACCCCAACACTAACCCTAAACATAAACCCTAAAAACTATACCGTAACTCTAACCCTAACCTGAAACCAACCCCTAACCCTAATGCTAACCCTAACCATAACCACAACTCCTACCCCTACCCCTACCCTTAACACAACACTAACTCTAGCCCTAACACTAAACCCTAACCCTAAACCTAACCCAAACACCTAACCCTAACCCTAACCGTAACCCTAACCCTAACACTAACCCTACCCCTACCCCCTAAGCCCTACCCCTAAACCATAACCCTAACTCTAACACTAAACCCTAACCCTAATGCTAACCCTAACCCTAACCCCAACACCTACCGCTATCCCTAACCCTAACTACCCTACCCCAACCCTAACCCTCACGCTAACCCTAACACTAACCCTAACCATAACAGTAACCCTAAAACTAATCCGTGCCCCCCAACCCTAAACCAACACTAATATTTACCCTAACACTAACACAAACCCATACCCTAACCCTAACCCTAAACCCTAACCCTAACCATAACCATAACACTAACCTGAAACCCAACCCTAACTCTAAAACCTAACACTAAAACTAACCCTAAACCCTAACCCCAACCCCTAACCCTAGCCTAGCCCTACCACTAACCCTAGGCCCAACACTATCCTTAGGCCCAAACCTACCTTGACCCTTACCTTTAACCCTAAACCCTAAAAATAACCCTAACCCTAACCCAACCCTAACCCAAAAAACTAACCCTAACCCCAAACCATACCCCTACCTTTACACCTACCCCTAAACCTAACGAAACCCTAACCCTAACCTTCACGCTAACCCTAACAATAACCCTAACCCTAAACCTAAATCTAACCCTAACCCCAATCCTAACACTAACACTAATCCAATCCCTAACCCTAACCCTAAACCCTAATCCTATCCCTAACTTAACAACAACCCTAACCCTAAACCCTAAGCCTAACACTAACCCTAACCCAATCCTAAACCTAACCTTAACTCCAACCCATACCATACCCCTAACCCTAACCCTAAACCAATCCCTAAACCCTAATCCTTAACCATAACCCTAACCCTAAACACTAACCCTAACCCCTAACCCTAACCTTAACTCTTCTAACCCTAACCTAACCCGAACCCTAACCCTAATCCCTAACCCCTAACCCTAACCATAAACACTAACCCTAACCCCTAACCCTAACCCTAACCCAACGCTAACCCTAACCTTAACTTGTCTAACCCTAAGCCTAAACCTACCCCCTACCCTAACCCTACCCCTAATCCGAACACTAAACCCAACCCCAACACTATAACTAAACCCCAATCCCTCACGCTGACCCTAACCCTAAACACTAACCCCAACCCCTAACCATAACCCAAACTTAACCCTAACCCTAACCATAACCCCAACCCCTAACATTAACCCTAAACCCAAAACCCTAACCCCAATCCCAACAC
This sequence comes from Nanger dama, assembly GCA_917880005.1. Lineage (NCBI taxonomy): Eukaryota > Metazoa > Chordata > Mammalia > Artiodactyla > Bovidae > Nanger > Nanger dama. The sequence goes on along the minus strand of CAKJTW010000350.1, from coordinate 43,502 downwards.
TAACCTTAACCCTAAATCCTAATGGTAACCCTAACCCCAACCCTAACCCCAACACTAACCTTAAACCTAACCCTAACCCTAATGCTAACCCTAAACCATAACCCCAACCCTAACAGTAAACCCTAACCCTAACTCTAACCATAAACCCTAACCCTATCCCTAACCCAAACCCAACCCTAACCCTAACACTAACCCTAACCTTAACCCCAACCCTATCCCTAACCCTAACCAAAACCCCTGAGCTTAACCCTAACCCTAACCCCAACCCTAAACATTTTCTAACCCTAAATCTAAGAGCAACGTTAACCCTAACCCCTAAACCCAACCCTAACCCCTAAACCTAACCCTAACCCTAAACCAAACCCTAACCCTCACCCTAACCTTAACCCCCTAACCTAAAACCTAACCTAACTAACCCCAACCCACACATACCTTTAACCCGACCCCTATCCCTACCCCCTAATCCTAAACCTAACCCAACCCTACCTCTAGCCCTAGTCCTAACCTTAACCCTAACCCAACCCTACCCCTACCCCCAACACTAACCCTAAATCTCACCCAACCCCAAACCTAACCCTAGCCCTAGCCCTAGCCCAGCCCTAACCCCAGCCCTAGCCCCAGACCTAACCCTAGCATTAACCCTAACCATAACCCTACCCCTAAACTGTAAACCCTAACCCCTAACCCTAACCCCTAACCTTAACCTCAACCCCTAACCCTAACCCTAACCAAACACCAACCCTAACCCTAACACCAACCCCAACCCCTAATTCCAACCACAATCCCAACCCTAACCCCAACCCCAATCAATTAGGTTTAGGATTAACGTTACTCTTAGGTTTAAGGTTAGGGTTAGGGTTAGGGGGTTAGGTTAGGTTAGGGTTAGGATTAGGGTTAGCGTTACACTTAGGTTTAGGGTTAGGGTTAGGTTTAGGGTTAGGATCATGGTTAGGTTAGGGTTAGCTTTAGGTGGTGTTGGGGTTAGGGTTAGGCTTGGGGTTAGGGTTAGGGTTAGGGTTGGTGTTAGGGTTAGGGTTAGGTTAGGTTAGGGTTAGGGTTAGGATTAGGTTTAGGGATAGCGTTACTCTTATGATTATGGTTAGGGTTAGGGGTAGGGGTTTGGGTTTGGGTTAGGCTTAGGTGTTAGGGTTAGGATTAGGCTAGGGTTAGGGTTAGGGTTTGATTTAGGGTAGGTTAGTGTTACAATTAGGGTTAGGTTTAGGAGTTTTGCTTAGAGTTAGGATTAGGATTGGGATTAGGGTTAGGGTTAGGGCTTGGGTTAGGGTTAGGTTTAGGGGTTAGGGTTAGATTTAGGGTTAGGTTTAGGGTTACGGTTTGGTTTAGGTTAGGGTTAGTGTTACGATTAGGGTTAAGTTTAGGAGTTTTGGTTAGGGTTAAGAGTTTGGGTTAGGTTAGGATTAGGGTTAGGTTAGGCCAGGGTTTAGGGTTAGGGCAGGGGTTTAGGATTAGGGGTTAGGGTTATGGTTAGGCCAGGGTTTAGGGTTAGCTTTAGGGTATGATTAGTGTTAGAGTTAGAGTTAGGGTTAGGGTCAGAGTCAGCCTCAGGGTTTAGGGTTAGGGTTAGGGTTAGGGTTAGCATTAGCATTAGGGTTCGGGTTAGGGTTAGGGTTAGGGTTAGGGGTTAGGGCTAGTGTTAGGGTTAGGGTTAGGAGTTAGGGTTAAGGTTAGGGTTAGGGGTTAGGGTTAGGTTTAGGGTTGTGGTTGGGGTTAGGGTTGGGATTGGGTTTAGGGTTAGGGTTAGGATTGGGGTTGGGGTTAGGGTTAGGGTTGGGGTTGGGGTTAGGGTTAGGGTTGGAGTTACTGTTAGGATTAGGGTTAGGGTTAGCGTTAGTGTTAGGGGTTAGTGTTAGGGGTTAGGGTTAAGGTTGGGGTTGGGGTTAGGGTTGGGGTTGGGGTTAGGGTTAGGATTCGGGTTGGGGTTAGGTTTGGGATTGTGTTTGGAATTAGGGTAGGGGTTGGTGTTAGGGTTAGGCTGGTGTATTGGTTAGGTTAGGGTTAGGGTTGGGGTTATGGTTAGGGATGGGGTTGGGGTTAGTATTAGGGTTGGGGTTAGGCTTAGGGTTAGTTTAGGGTTGGTGTTTTGCTAGGATTAGCGTTAGGGTTAGGTTAGGTTAGGCTAGGTTTAGGGTTAGGGTAGGCCAGGGTAGGTTAGGATTAGGCATTAGAGCCAGGGGTTGGGTTTAGGGGCTTTGGTTAGGGTTAGGCTTAGGGTTTGGTTTAGGGTTAGTGTTAGGATTAGGGTTACGGTTTGGAGTTGGGGTTATGGTTATGGTTCTTCTAGGGATAGGTTTGGGACTAGGGCTAGGGCTAGGGCTAGGGCTAGGGCTAGGGCTAGTGTTAGGGTTAGTGTTTAGTGTTATGGTTAGGGTTAGAGTTAAGGGTAGGGATAGGTGTAGGTGTTAGGGGTTAGGGTAGGGACAGTGTTAGGGTTAAGGTTATGGTTAGGGATTAGGGTTAGCGTTAAGGTTAGTGTTTAGAGTTAGGGTTAGGGAAAGAGTTTAGGCTTAGAATATGTGTTAGGGTTAAAGTTAGGGTTAGGGTTAGAGTTAGGCCTAGGGCTAGGGTTAGGGTAGGGTTAGGGTAGGGTTGGTGTTGGGGTTTGGTTTAGGGTGAAGCTTAGCGTTACTATGAAGTTTATTGTTATGGAGGGTTAGGTTTAGGGTTATGGTTAGAATAGGCGTAGGGCTAGGGTTAGGGGTAGGTTTAGGGGTTGTGGTTAGTGTTAGGGTTAGGGTTAGTGTTGAGGTTTGGTTACGGTTAAGGTAAGGGTTAGTGTTTAGTGTTAGCGTTAAGGTTAGGTTTATGGTTTAGTGTTTAGTGATAGGGTTATGGTTAGTGGTAGGGGTAGTCGTGCAGGTAGGCTTAGGGGTTGTGGTTAGGGTTAAGGATAAGGTTACGGTTAGTTTAGGGGTAAGGGTAGAGGTAGGGTTAGGGTCAGGTTTAGACGAGTTTTGGTAAGGGTTAGGGTTAGCGATTAGGGTTAGAAGTTAGGTGTTAGGGTTAGGGTTTGGTGTTGGGGTTAGAGTTAGGGTTTAGTGTAAGGGCTAGGGTTTGAGTTAGGGTTAGGGGTTAGGGTTGGGTGTATGTTTAGGGGTTAGGGTTAGGGATAGGGGTAGGGGTAGGGTTAAAGGTATGTGTGGGTTAGTGTTAGGGTTAGGGTTAGAGTTAGTGTTGGGTTAGGGTTAGGGTTAGGGGTTATGATTACGTTTAGGGTTAGGGGGTTAGGTTAGGGTCAAGTTTTAGGGTTAGGGTTAGTGGTTAGGATTAGGGTTAGGGTTAGTGTTGGGATAGGGGTTAGGGTTAGCATTGGGGTTAGTGTTAGGTTTAGGGTTAGGGTTGGGGGTTAGGGTTAGGGTTGGCGTTAGGGTTACGGTTGGTGTTAGGGTAGGATTAGGTTTAGCGTTACACTTAGGGTTTAAGGTTAGAAGAGTTTTAGGGTTAGAGTTAGGTTAGGGTTACGGATCTTGGTTAGGGTTAGGGTTAGGGTTAGGTTAGGGTTAGGGTTAGTTTTAGGATTAGGATTTAGGTTTAGGATTAGCTTAGGGTTAGGGTTAGCGTTAGCGTTACTCTTAGGTTTAGGGTTAGAAGAGGCTTTAAGTTAGGGTTAGGGTTAAGGTTAGGGTTAGGGTTTTGTTTAGTGTTAGGGTTAGGGTTAGGATTAGCGTTACTCTTAGGTTTAAGGTTAGAGTTAGGGTTCGGGTTAGGGGTTAGGGTTAGGATTAGGGTTAGCATTACACTTAGGTTTAGGGTTAGAAGAGGTTTGGGGTTAGGGTTAGGTTAGGATCTTGGTTAGGGTTAGGGTTAGGGGTTAGGTTAGGGTTAGGGTTTGTGTTATGATAAGGCTTTAGGGTTAGGATTAAGCTTAGGGTTAGGGTTAGGATTAGCATTACTCTTAGGTTTAGGGTTAGAAGAGGTTTAGGTTAAGGTTAGGTTTAGGGTTAGGGGTTTTGTTTAGGGTTAGGGTTTAGGGTTAGGGTTAGTGTTAGGGGTTAGTGTTAGGGTTCGGGTTTATGGTTAACGTTAGTTTTAGGGTTAGTGTTAGGGTTAGGTTTAGGGTTAAGGTCAGGGTCAGGGTCAGGGTCACGGTCAGGGTCAGGGTTTAGCATTAGGATTAGCGTTAGTGTTAGGGTCAGGTTTCAGGTTAGGCTTAGGGGTTAGGGTTAGTGTTAGGGTTAGGTTTACGGGTTAGGATGAGGGTTAGAGTTAGGATTAGGGGTAAGGGTTAGGGTTAGGTTTGGGATAGGGGTTAGGATTGTCGTTGTGGTGAGGGTTGGAATTGGGTTTCGGGTTAGGGTTGGGGTTGGGGTTAGGGTTAGGGTTTCGGTTGGGGTTAGGGTTAGGGGTTAGGTTTGGGTTTAGGGTTAGGGTTGTGGTTGGGATTAGCGTTAGCATCGGGATTATGGTTAGGGTTAGGGTTGGTGTTAGGGTTAGGGTTAGGGTTAGGGGTTAGGACTAGGGCTAGGGCTATGGTTAGGGCTGGGCTAGGGATAGGGTTAGTGTTAGGGTTGGGTGAGTTTTAGGGTTAGCGTTATTGGTAGGGGTAAGGTTGGATTAGGGTTAAGGTTAGGGTTATGGGTAGGGGTAGGTTTGGGTTAGGTTTAGGGTTAGGGGAAGGGGTAGGAGTAGGGTTAAAGGTATGTGTGGGTTAGGGTTAGGGTTAGGGTTGGGTTAGGTTTAGGTTTAGGGTTTAGGGTTAGTGTTAGGTTTGGGGTCAGGGTTAGCGTTACTCTTAGGTTTAGGGTTAGAAGAGGTTTAGGGTTAGGATTAGGATTCGGGTTAGGGGTTTTGGTTAGGGTTAGGGTTAGGGTTAGGTATATGGGTAGGGGTAGGTTTAAAGGTATGTGTGGGTTAGGGTTAGGGTTAGGGGTTAGGGTTAGGGGTTCGGTTCAGGGTTAGGGGTTAGGGTTAGGGTTAGGGTTAGGAATTAGGGTTAGATTTAGGGTTAGTGGTTAGGATTAGGTTAGGGGTTAGGGTTGGGGTTCGGTTTAGTGTTAGGGTTAGGGTTGGTGTTAGGTTTGGGGTTAGGGGTTAGGTTAGGGTTAGGCTTAGGATTAGGGGTTAGGGTTAGGGGGAGGGTTAGCATTACTCTTAGGTTAAGGGTTAGAAGAGGTTTAGGGTTGGGGCTAAGGTTAGGGGTTTTGGTTAGGGTTAGAGTTAGTGTTAGGGTTAGGTTAGGGTTAGGGGTAAGATTAGGGTTTAGGGTTAAGGTTAGGGTTAGTGTTAGGGTTAGCATTACTCTTGGGTTTAGGTTTAGAAGAGGTTTAGGGTTAGGTTTAGGGTTAGGGTTAGGGTTAGGGGTTTTGGTTAGGGTAAGGTTAGCGTTAGGGATAGGGGTTAGGGTTAGTCTTACTGGTAGGGTTAGGGGTAGGTTTAGGGTTAGGGTTAGGGTTTAGGGTTAGGGGTAAGGGTAGGGTTAGGGTTAGTTTTAGGGTTTAGGGTTAGGGTCAGGGTTAGGTTTAGTGGTTAGTGTTAGGGTTAGAGTTAGGATTAGGGGTTAGGGTTAAGGTTAGGGGTAGGGTTAGGGGTTCTCGTTAGGGTTAGGGATAGGGTTAGTGTTGGTGTTCTTTTAGGGTTAGGTTTAATGTTTAGGGTTAGGGTTAGGATTTCGGGTTTCGGGATAGGGTTACGGTTGGGTTAGCGTTAGAGATATAGCTTACGTTTAGAGTTAGTGTTAAAGTTCAGGGTTTAGGATTAGGATTAGGGTTAAAGTTAGGGTTACGTTTAGGGTTGGGTTAGCGTTATGTTTAGGGTTAGGGCTAGGGCTAGGGATATGTTTAGGGCTAGGGCTAGGGCTTGGGCTAGGGCTAGTGTTACGGTTAAGGTTAGGGATAGAGTTAGGGTAAGGGTTAGGGTTGGATTAGGTTTAGGGTTAGTGTTTAGGTTTAGGGTTAGGGTTAGTGTTAGGATTTAGGTTTAGGTTTAGGTTAGGGTTAGGGTTAGAGGTAAGGTTAGGGGTTGTGGTTAGTGTTATGTTTAGGGATAGGATTAGGTTTGGGTTAATGTTAGGTTTAGGTTTAGTGTTTAGTGCTAGGGATAGGGTTAGGGTTAGGTTTTAGGGTTTAGGGATAGGTTTACGTTTAATGTTAGGGTTAGCGTTAGGAGTAGGGGTATGGATAAGGGTGGTGGTTAAGGTTAGGATTAGTGTTAAGCGTAGGGTTGTGTTAGGGTTAGGGGTAAGGGTAGGTAAATGGGTAGTACTAGGTTTAAGGTTAGAATTAGACGAGTTAGGGTTAAGATTAGGGTTAGGGTTGCAGTTAGGGTTAGGTTTATGGGTCAGGTTTCGGGTTACTGTTAGGGTTAGTGTTAGGGTTAAGTTTAGGGTTAACGTTTGAATTAGGGTTAGGTGTTAGGTTTATGGTTAGGTGTTAGGGCTAGGTATAGGGGTAGAGGTAGGGGTAAGGGCATTGGTTGGGGTTAGGGGATAGGGTTAGGGTTGTGTTAGGGTTAGGGTTTGGGGTTTAGGGTTAATGTTAGTGTTATGGTTAGTGTTAGGGCTAGAAATAGGGTTAGGGCTAGGGCTAGGGCTAGGGTTAGGGTTATGGTTACGGTTTATGGCTAAGGTTAGGGTTAGGATTAGGATTAGGGTTTAGGGTTAGTGTTAGGGGTTGGGGTTAGGGTTAGGTAAGGTTTGGGTTAAGGTTAGGGTTAAGGTTAGGGTTAGGGTTTAGAGTTTAGGGGTGCGGTTATGGTTAGGGTTACTGCTAGGGTTTGGTCTAGGGCTAGGGGGCTAGGGTTAGGGTTAGGTTAGGTTGGGTTAATCTAGGGTTAGTGTTAGGGGTAGGGGTAGGGCTGGGGAAGGGTTAAGGTTAGGGTTAGGGCTAGGGGTAGGGTTGGGTTAGGTTTAGGGTAAGGAGTAGGGGTAGGAGTCAAGTTAAAGGTATGTGTGGGTTAGGGGTTAGGGTTAGGGTTAGGGTTAGGGGTTTGGGTTAGGATGAGGGTTAGGGTTTGGTTTAGGGTTAGGGTTAGGTTTAGGGTTAGGTTTAGCATTACTCTTAGGTTTATGGTTAAAAGAGATTTTGGGTTAGGGTTAGGGTTAGGGTTAGGGTTAAGCTTAGGTGTTTTGGTTAGGGTTAGGGTTAGGGTTAGTGTTAGGGGTTAGGGTTAGGGTTAGGGTTAGGTTTTAGGGTTAGGGTTAGGCTTAGGTTTAGGGTTAGGTTTGGTTTAGGTTAGGGTTAGGGTTAGGGTTAGGGTTAGGGTTAGGATTGGGGTTGGGTTTAGGGTTGGGATTGTGGTTGGTATTAGGTTTGGGATTGGGGTTAGGGTTAGGGTTGGGGTTTTGGTTAGGGTTAGGTTTGGGGTTATGGTTAGGGTTGGGTTTTGGGTTAGGTTTAGGGTGGGTGTTAGGGTTAGGGTTAGGGTTAGGGTTAGGGGTTGGTGTTTACGGTTAGGGTTAGCGTTAGGGTAGGTTAGGGTTTGGTTAGAGTTAGGGTTAGTGATTGGGTTAAGGTTAGGGTTAGGGTTTGGTTTAGGGTAGGTTAGGATTCGGGTTAGGGTTATGGTTAGTATTAGGGTTATGGTTCTGGCTAGGGATAGGTTTAGGACTAGGGCTAGTGTTAGTGCTAGGGATAGGGTTAGAGCTATGGCTAGTGTTAGGGTGAGTGTTTAGTGTTATGGTTAGGGTTAGAATTAAGTGTAGGGATAGGGTTAGGGATTAGGGTTAGGGTTAGGGTTTAGGGACAGAGTTAGGTTTCACGTTAGGGTTAGTGTTAGGAGTAGGGGTAGGGGTAGGGTTAGCGGTGGTGGTTAAGGTTAGGATTAGTGTTAAGGTTAGGGTTGTGTTAGGTTAGGGGTAAGGGTAGGTAGATGGGTAGTAGTAGGTTTAGGGTTAGGGTTAGACGAGTTAGGGTTAAGATTAGGTTAGGGTTATGGTTAGGGTTAGGGTTAATGGTCAGGTTTCGGGTTAGGGTTAGGGTTAGTGTTAGGGTTTAAGGTTAGGGTTAGCGTTTGAATTAGGGTTAGGTTTTAGGTTTATGGTTAGGAGTTAGGGTTAGGGATAGGGGTAGAGGTAGGGGTAGGGGCATTGGTTGGGGTTAGGGATAGGGTTAGGGTTGTGTTAGGGTTAGGGTTTAGGGTTTAGGGTTAGTTTTAGTGTTATGGTTAGTGTTAGGGATAGGGATAGGTTTAGGGCTAGGGCTAGGGCTAGGGTTAGGGTTATGGTTAGAGTTTATGGTTAAGGTTAGGGTTAGGATTAGGGTTAGGGGCTTAGGGTTAGTGTTAGGTGTTGGGGTTAGGGTTAGGGTAAGGTTTGGGTTAAGGTTAGGGTTAGGGGGTAGGGTTAGGGTTTAGAGTTTAGGGGTAGGGTTATGGTTAGGGTTAGTGCTAGGGTTAGGTCTAGGGCTGGGTCTAGTGTTAGGGCTGGGCTAGGGCTAGGGTTAGGGTTAGGGTTGGGTGAGATTTAGGGTTAGTGTTAGGGGTAGGGGTAGGGTTGGGTTAGGGTTAAGGTTAGGGTTAGGGCTAGAGGTAGGGTTGGGTTAGGTTTAGGGTTAGGGGGTAGGGATAGGGGTCGGGTTAAAGGTATGTGTGGGTTAGGGTTAGGGTTAGTTTTAGGGTTAGGGGTTAGGGTTAGGGTTAGGGTTAGGGCTTAGGGGTTAGGGTTAGGGTGAGGGTTAGGTTTAGTGTTAGGGGGTTAGGGTTAGGGTTAGGGGTTAAGGTTAGGGTGAGGGTTAGGGTTTGGTTTAGGGTTAGGGTTAGGTTTAGGGTTAGGGTTAACGTTGCTCTTAGGTTTAGGGTTAGAAGAGGTTTAGGTTAAGGTTAGGGTTAAGCTCAGGGGTTTTGGTTAGGGTTAGGGTTAGGGTTAGGGGTTATGGTTAGGGTTAAATTTAGGGGTTAGGTTAGGGTTCAGTTTAGGGTTAGGGGTTAGCGTTAGGGTTAGTGTTAGGATTAGGGTTTAGAGTTAGGGTTAGTGTTAGGGTTAGGTTTAGTGTCAGGGTCAGGGTCAGGGTTTAAGGTTAGGGTTAGCATTAGGGTTAGCGTTAGCTTTAGGATTACCATTAGATTTAAAGTTAGGGTTAGGTTTAGGTGTTAGGGTTAGTGTTAGGGTTAGGGTTTGGGGTTAGGATTAGGGTTAAGGTTAGGGTTAGGGGTTAAAATTAGGGTTAGGTTTGAGGTTGGGTTAGGTTTGGGGTTGGGGTTAGGGTTGGAATTGGGGTTGGGGTTAGGGTTGGGATTGTGGTTGGGGTTAGGTTTGGGGTTTGGGTTTGGGTTAGGGTTGTGGTTAGGGTTAGGGTTAGGGTTAGAGTTGGGGTTAGGGTTAGGATTGGGTTTGGGGTTAGGATTAGGGTTGAAGTTAGGTTTAGGGTTAGGGTTGGTGTTAGGGTTAGCGTTAGGGTTAAGGTTAGGTTTAGGGTTTAGGGTTAGGGTTAGGGTGAGGGATTAGGGTTATGGATAAGGTTAGGGTTAGGGTTAGGATTAGGGTTAGGGTTACGGTTAGGTTAAGGTTAGGGTTAGGGTTAAGTTATAGGGTTAGTATTAGGGTTAGGGTTAAGGTTAGGGTTAGTGTTAGGGTTAGGGGTTGGGTTTGGGTTAGGGTTAGAGGTTAGGGTTAGGGTTAGTGTTACGGTTATGGTAGGGCTAGGGCTAGGTATTGTCTAAGGCTATGGCTATGGCTAGGTTTACGGTTACGGTTAGGATTTAGGTTTAAGGTTAGGGGTTAGGAGTAGGGTTAGGGTTTTGAGTTTAGGGTTAGTGTTAGGGATTGGGTTAGGGTTAGGGTCAGGTTTCGGTTAAGGTTAATGTTAGGGTTAGTGTTCAGGGTTAGGGTTAGAGTTCTGATTTAGAGATAGGCTTTCAGAAAGAGTTAGCGTTAGTGTTCGGGTTGCTTTGGGGTTAGGGTTAAGGTTAGGGTTAATGCTAGGGCTATGGCTAGGCCTACGGTTAGAGTTAGTGTTAAGTTTAAGGGTAGGGTTAGAGGTTGTGGTTAGGGTTGGTTTAGGGTTAGGGTTAGGGTTTAGAGTTTAGGGTTATGGTTTTGGTTAGGTTTAGGGCTAGTGCTAGGGTTGGATCTAGGGCTAGGGCTAGGGTTAAGGCTGGAGCTAGTGCTAGATTTAGGGTTAGGGTTGGGTGAGTTTTAGGTTTAACGTTAAGGGTAGGGGTACGGTTGGGTTAGGTTTATGTTAGGGTTAGGGGTAGGGGTAGGGTTGGGTTATGTTTAGGTTTAGACGAGTTAGTGTTAGTGTTAGGGTTAGGGTTACGGTTACGGTTAGGGTTAGGGGTTAGGGGTAGTGTTATGGTTACAGTTAGAGTTAGGGTTAGAGTTAGGGTTTAGGCTTAGGGTTAGGGTTATGGTTTAGTGTTAAGTTTTGAGTTAGGGTTAAGGGTTAGGGTTATGGTTAGTGTTAGGGTTAGGGTTAGTGTTTAGGATCAGATTGAGGGTTTACGGTTCAGGGTTTTGGGAAAGGGTTAGGATTAGGGTTAAGGGTAGGGTTAGGGATTGAGGTTAGGGTTACGGTTAGGGTTAGGGTTGAGTTAGGGTTAGGGTTAGGGTTAATGCTAGCGCTAGGCCCAGGCCTACAGTTAGGGTTAGTGTTAAGTTTAAGGGTAGGGATAGGGGTTGTGGTTAGCGTTGGTTTAGGGTTAGGGTTAGGTTTCGGGTTTAGAGTTTAGGGTTAGGGTTAGGGATACTGCTAGGGTGACATCTAGGGCTAGGGCTAGGTGTAGGTCTGGGGCTAGGGCTAGGGTTAGTGTTAGGGTTGGGTGAGTTTTAGGGTTAACGTTAGGGTTAGGGGTAGGGTTGGGTTAGGGTTAAGGTTAGGGTTAGGGGTAGGGGTAGGGTTGGGTTAGGTTTATGGTTAAGGGTAGGGGTAGGGGTAGGGTTTGGTTATGTTTAGGTTTAGACGAGTTAGTGTTAGTGTTAGAGTTAGTGTTAGCATTAGGGTTAGGGTTAGGGGTTAGGGTTACAGTTAGAGTTAGGGTTAGGGTTAGGGGTAGGATTAGGAGTTTTGGTTAGTGTTAGGATTAGGGTTAGGGTTAGGGTAGGGTTATGGTTAGGATTAGGGTTAGGGTTAGGGTTAGGGTTAGGGGTTAGGTTTAGGGTAGGGTTAGGTTTAGAGTTAGGGTTAGTAGTGTTAGGGTTAGGGTTTAGGGTTAGGGTTAGGTTAGGGTTTATTGTTAGGATTAGGGTTATGGTTTAGGGTTAGCATTAGGGTTAGGGTTAGGTTTAAGGTTAGGGTAAGGGCTAGGGCTAGGTATTGTCTAGGGCTATGGCTATGGCTAGGTTTAGGGTTACCATTAGGATTTAGGGTTAAGGTTAGTGTTAGGATTAGGGTTAGGGTTTTGGGTTTAGGGTTAATGTTAGGGGTTAGGGTTACGATTAGGTTTAGGGTTAGATTTGGGTGATGGTTAGGGTTAGGGTTAGTGTTTAGGGTGTGGGTCAGCGTGAGGATTAGGGTTTAGTGATAGTGTTAGGGTTAGGGTTAGTGTGAGAATTAGTGGTAGGGTTAGGTTAAGGGGTAGGTTTAGGGTTAGGGTTAGATGAGTTAAGGTTAGAGTTAGGGTTGGGTTAGGGGTTAGGGTTAGTTTAGGGTTAGAAGAGTTAGGGTTAGGGTTAGGGTTAGGGTTAGTGTTTAGGGTTAGGGTTATGGTTAGGGATTAGGGTTTAGGGATTGGTTTGGGGTTAGGTTAGGGGTTAGTGGTAGGGGTAGGGTATGGGATGGAGTTAGGGTTAGGTTTAGGATTGGGTTAGGGTTAGTGTTAGGCTTAGGTTTTAGGTTAGGGTTATTGTTAAGTTAGGGATAGGGTTAGGGTTTAGTGTTAGGGTTAGGGATAGGATTAGTGTTAGTGTTAGGGTTGGGGTTAGGGTTAGGTTTAGGTTTAGGTCTAGGGTTAGGGTTAGCGTGAAGGTTAGGGTTAGGGTTTCGTTAGGTTTAGGGTTAGGTGTAAGGGTAGGGGTATGGTTTGGGGTTAGAGTTAGGGTTTCGGGTTAGGGTTGTGTTAGGGTTAGTTTTAGGGTTTATGGTTAGAGTTAAGGGTCAAGGTAGGTTTAGGCCTAAGGATAGGGTTAGGCCTAGGGCTAGTGGTAGGGCTAGGCTAGGGTTAGGGTTAGGGTTAGGGGTTAGGGTTAGTTTTAGTGTTAGGTTTTAAGGTTAGGGTTAGGTTTCAGGTTAGTGTTATGATTAGGGTTAGGGTTAGTGTTTAGAGTTAGGGTTAGTGTATGGGTTAGTGTTAGTGTTAGGGTAAATATTAGGGTTGGGTTTAGGGTTAGGGTTCGGATTAGTTTTAGGGTTACTCTTATGGTTAGGTTTAGTGTTAGGGTTAACGTGAGGGTTAGGGTTAGGGTTAGGGATAGCGGTAGGTGTTGGGGTTAGGGTTAGGGGTTAGCATTAGGGTTAGGGTTTAGTGTTAGGGTTAGGGTTATGGTTTAGGGGTAGGGCTTAGGGGTAGGGGTAGGGTTAGTGTTAGGTTTAGGGTTGCGGTTAGGGTTAGGGTTAGAGTTAGGTGTTAGGGTTAGGTTTAGGGTTAGGGTTTAGTGTTAGGGCTAGAGTTAGGGTTGTGTTAAGGGTAGGGGTAGGGTTAGGAGTTGCGGTTACGGTTAGGGTTAGCATTAGGGTTAGGGTTGGTTTCGGGTTAGGGTTAGAGTTACGGTATAGTTTTTAGGGTTTATGTTTAGGGTTAGTGTTAGGGTTCAGGGTTGGGGTTAGGGTTAGGGTTAGTGGTTAGGGATAGGGTTAGGATTAGGGTTAAGGGTAGGGTTAGGGTTAGGGGTTAGTGTTAGGTTTAGGGTTATGATTTAGGATTATGGTCAGGGTTGGGTTAGTATTAGGAGTTAGGGTTAAGGTTAGGGTTTAGGGTTAGCGTTAGGGTTTGGGTTGGTTTAGTGTTTGGGTTAGGGTTAGCTTTTATGGTTACGGTTAGGGTTAGGGTTATTGATTAGGATTAGGGTTAGGGGTAGGGTTAGGGATAGGGGTAAATGTTGGGGTTAGAGTTAGGGTTAGGGTTATGGTTTAGGGTTAGGGCTTAGGGGAGGGGTAGGGTTAGGGTTAGGGTTAGGTTAGGGTTACGGTTATGGTTAGGGTTTGGGGTAGGGGTAGGGGTAGGGGAATGGGTTGGGGTTAGGGTTACGGTTAGTTTTATTGTTGTGTAAGGATTAGGGTTAGTGTTAGTATTTAGGGCTAGGGTTGGTGTTAGGGTTTAGGATATAGTGATAGAGTTAGAGTAAGGGATAGGGTTAGGGTTAGGGTTAGGGTTAGAGTTGGGTTAGCGTTAGGGTTAGGGTTATGGTTTAAGGTTTAGGATTAGGGTTTGGGTTCGGATTTAGGGTTAGGGGTTAGGGTTAGGGTTATGGGTTAGGGTTAGGTTTAGGGTTAGGTTTCAGGGTTTAGGATAGGGTTAGGGTTAGTGTTTAGGGTTAGGGTTATGGATAGGGTTTAGGCTTAGGGTTAGGGTTAGTGTTAGTGTTAGTGAGAGGGTTAGGGTTAGAGTTTAGGGTTAGGGTTAAGGTTTAGGCTTAGGGATAGGGTTAGGGTTAGTGTTAGTGTTAGAGTTCGGTCAGTGTTAGGGTTGCGGTAAGGGTTAGCATTAGGGTTAGGGTTAGGGCTAGAGTTAGGGTTAGGGTTAGAGTTAGGTTACAGTTAGGGTACGGTTAGGGTTAGGGATGGGGTTGGGGTTAGGGTTAGGGATTAGGGTTTAGGGATAGGGTTAGGGTTAGGGTTAGTGTTAGGATTAAGGGTAGGGTTAGGGTTAGGGATAGGTTTAGGGTTAGTGTTAGACGACTTAGGGTTAGGGTTAGGATTAGGGTTATTTTTAGGGTTGTGTTAGGGTTAGGGATAGGGAATGGGTTAGGGGTAGGGGTAGTTTTAGGGTTAGGGTTAGAAGAGGTAGGGTTAGGTTTAAGGTTAGGGTTAGGTTTAGGGTTCAGGGTTTTGTTAGGGTTAGGGTTAGTGTTAAGGAGATGGTTAAGGCTAGGTCTAGGTCTAGGGTTAGTGTAAGGGTTAGGGTTCAGGGTTAGGGTTATGGTTAGGTTTACTTTTAAGTAGGGTTAGGGTTAGGGTTGGGGTTTGGGTTAGCGTTAGGGTTAGGCGCTAGGGTTAGTGTTACGGTAAGTTTTGGGTTAGGGTTAGGGTTAGGGATAGGGTTAGAGTTACTGTTAGGGTTAGTGTTAGGGTTGGGGTTAGGGTTAGGATAAGGTTTAGGGTTAGGGATAGGTTTAAGGTTTAGTGTTAGGGTTAGCGTTAAGGTTTCAGGTGAGCGTTAGGTTTAGGGTTAGAGTTTAGGGTTAGGGTTAGGTTTAGTGTTAGTGTTAGGGTTACGGTTAGGGTTGGGGTTAGGTTTAGTGTTAGGGTTGGGGTGGGGTTGGGGTTAGGGTTAGGGTTAGGGGTTAACATTACTGTTCTGTTAGGGTTGGAAGAGGTTTAGTTTTAGAGTTAGGGTTAGAATAGGGTTAGGGGTTAGGTTTATGGTATTAAGGTTACGGTTAGGGTTTAGGATATAGGGTTAATGTTAGGTTAGAGTTAGGATTAGGGTTTAGGGTTCAGGTTAGGCTTGGGGTTGGGGTTAGGGTTAGGGTTAGGTTTATCATTAATGTTAGGGTAGAAGAAGTTTCGGTTAGGGTTATGGTTAGAGTTAGGGTTTGGCTTTAGGGTTAGGGTTAAGTTTAGGGTTTTAAGGTTATGGTTAGTGTTTAGGATATAGGGTTAGGGTTAGGGTTGGGTTAGGTTTAGGGTTAGGGTTAGGGTTTAGTGTTTAGGGTTAGGGTTAGGCCTAGGGCTAGGGTTAGTGCTAAGGCTAGGGCTTGGTCTAGAGTTATAGTTAGGTTTAGGGTTTAGGGTTAGGGTTAGGGTTAAGTGTTGTGGTTAGTGTTAGGGTGGGTTAGGGTTAGGGTTGTGTTAGCATTAGGGTTAAGGTTAGTGTTTAGGGTTAGGGTTAAGGTTGGGATAAGGGTTTAGTGATAGGGTTAGGGTTAGGGTTAGGGTTGGTTTACGGTTAGTGTTACAGGTAGTGTTTATGGTTTTTGGTTAGGGTTAGTGTTAGGGTTAGGATTACGGTTATGTTAGTATTGGTGGTTACGGTTACTGTTAGTGTTAGATTTAGGGCTGTGTTAGCATTAGGGTTAGGGTTAGTGTTTAGGAGTTAGGGTTAGGGTTAGGGTTTAGGTTTAGGGATAGGGTTATGGTTACGGTTAGGGTTAGGGTTGTGTTAGGGTTAGTGTTATGGGTAGGGTAAGTGGTAGGGGTACGGTTTGGGTGTAGTGTTAGGGTTAGGGTGAGGGATAGGGTTGGTTTAGGTTTAAGGTTAGGGTATAGGGTTTAGGTTTTAGGTTAGGGTTAGGGTTTAGGGTTTAGGGTTAGAGATAGGGTTAGAGTTAAGGTTTGGGCTAGGGTTAGGGTTACGGCAAGGGCTAGTGCTAAGGCTAGGGCTACGGCTAGGGCTAAGGATAGGTTAGGGTTAGGGTTAGGGTTAGGGTTTAGTGTTAGGGTTAGGTTAGGGTTAGGGTTAGGGTTAGGGCTATGGCTAGGGTTAGGGCTAGGGCTAGTGCTAGGGCTACGGCTACAGCCAGGGCTAGGATTAGGGTAAGGGTTAGAGTTTAGGGTTAGGGTTAGGATGAGGGTAAGGTTTTTAGGGTTTAGGTTATCGTTAGGTTAGGGTTAGGGTTAGTGTTAGGGCAGGGTTAGGTTTAGGGTTAGAGTGTGGGTTAGGGTTACTGTTAGAGTTTAAGGTTAGGGTTAGATTAGTGCTAGGGTTAGGTTACTCTTAGGGTTAGGAGTTAGGGTTAGGGTTAGGGTTTCAGTTATGGTTAGGGTTACGGTTAGGTTTAGGGTTAGGGTTAGGTTGAAGGATAGAGTTTAGGGTTAGGGTTAGTGTTAGGGTTATGGTTAGGGTTGAGTTAGGGTTAGGGTTGGGGTTGGGGTTAGGTTTAGGTTTAGAGTTAGCATTCTGTCAGGATTAGGGTTAGAAGAGGTTTAGGTTTAGGGTTAGGTTTATAATAGGGTTAGAGTTAAGGTTAGGGTTTAGGGTTAAGATTAGGGTTAGTGTTAATATTGGTGGTTACGGTGAGGGTTAGCGTTAGGGTTAGTATTGTGTTAGCATTAGGGTTAGGGTAAGTGTTTAGAGTTAGGTTAGGTTTAGGGTTAAGGGATAGGGTCAGGTTTATGGTTAGGGTTAGTGTTGTGTTAGGGTTAGGGTTACAGGAAGGATAAGGGGTAGGGGTGCGGTTTGGGTGTAGGGTGAGTGTTAAGGTTAAGGATAGGTTTGGGTTAGCATTTGGGTTAGTGTTAAGGTTAGTGTACAGGGTTTAGTGTTAGGGTTAGGTTTAGGGTTAGGGCTAGGGCTAGGGATAGGGTAATGGCTAGTGCTAGGCCTAGGGCTACGGCTAGTGTTAAGGTTAGGGTTAGGGTTAGTGTTTAGGGTTAGGTTAGGTTTAGATTTAGGATTTAGGTTAGGTTAGGGTTAGCGTTAGTGTTCTGTTTTAGGTTTAGGCTGAGGGTTAGGGTTATGTTTAGGGGTTAGGGTTAGGGCTAGGGATAGGGTTAGGGCTAGGGTTAGGGGTAGGGGTAGGGGTTAGGGTGATGTGTAGGGGTAGGGGTAGGGGACGAGGAGCTTACGGCTAGGGGTTATGGTTTGTGTTAGGGTTAGGGTTGGGTTAGGATTAGGGTTAAGGTTAGGGTTTAGGCTTTATGGTTAGGTTAGGGTTAGGGTTAGTGCTAGGGATAGGGTTAGAGCTAGGAATAGCGCTAGGGCTAAAGTTGGGGTTAAGTTTAGGGTTAGGGGTATGGGGGTAGGGGTAGGGTTAGGACTTCTGGTTAGGTTAGGTTAGGGTTATGGTTGGATTAGGGTTAGAGTTAGGGTTAGGGTGTAGAGTTTAGGGTTAAGGTTAGGGTTAGGTTAGGTTAGGGTTAGGGTTAGGGTTAGCTTTAGAGGTTAGGGTTAGCGTTAGGGTTAAGGTTAGTTTTAGATTTAGGGTTAGGGTTAGTGTTAGTGTTAGGTTAGGGTTAGTGTTATGGTTTAGGTTTAGTGATAGAGTTAGGGTAAGGGATAGGGTTAGGGTTAGGGTTAGGGTTAGAGTTGGGTTAGAGTTACGGTTAGGTTACGGTTTAATGTTTAGGTTAGGGTTAGGGTTAGAGTTTAGGTTAGACTATGGGTCAGGTTTAGGGTTAGGGTTTAGGTATGGGTAGGTGTAGCGGTATGTGTTCGGGTTTGGGTTAGGGTTAGGGTTAGGGTTGTGTTAGGGTTAGGGTTAGGTTTTAGGGCTTAGGATTAGGGTTAAGAATAGGGTTAGGGTTAGGCTAAGGATAGGATTAAGCCTAGGGCTAGTGCTAGTGGTAAGGCTAGGGTTAGGGTTAGGCTTAGGGTACGGTTAGGGGTAGGGTGGGGGTTGGGTTTAGGGATAGGATTAGGGTTAAGGTTAGGTTAGGGTTAGGGTACAATTAGAGTTAGGGTCAGAAGAGGTTTTTGTTTTAGATTTAGGGTTAGAATAGTGTTAGGGTTAAGAATAGGGTTAGGGTACGGTTAGGGGTAGGGTTGAGGTTGGGGTTAGGGTTAGGTTTAGTGTTTAGGTTAGGGTTTCGTTCAGAGTTACGGTTAGGGGTTAGGGTTAGGGGTAGTGTTAGTGGTAGGAGTATGGGTTAGGGTTTGGGTTGGGGTTAGGATTAGATTTAGGGTAATGGTTAGTGTTACGGTTAGTGTTAGGGGTTAGGAATAGGGTTGGGTTAGGGTTAGGGTATGGGTATGGGTAAGAGTAGGGGTTAGGGTTACGGTTAAGGTTAGGGTAGGTATAGGTTTAGGGTTGGGATTGGGTTTAGGGATAGGATTAGGGTTAGGGTAAGGTTAGGGTTAGGGTTGGGGTTCGGGTTGGGGTTAGGGTTAGTGTTAGGGTTAGCATTACTCTTAGGTTAGGGTTAGAAGACGTTTCAGTTTAGGTAAGGTTTAGGGTTAGGGTTATGGGTTAGACTTAGGGTTAGGGTTAAGTTTGGGTTATGGTTAGGGTTAGGGTTAGTGTTTAGGTTAGGGTTAGTGATAGAGTTAGGGTTAGGGTTAGTGTTAGTATTAGGGGTATGGTTAGGGGTTGTGATTAGGTTAGGTTATGGTTAGAGTTGGGTTAAGGTTAGGGGTTAGGGTTAGGGTTAGGGTTATGGTTAGGGTTTGGGTTAGCATTGGGATAGGGTTAGGGTTATGGATAGGGCTATGTTTAGTGCTAGGGCTAGGGATATTTTTAGGGGTAGGCTAGGGCTAGGGCTAGGGTTAGGGTCAGGGGTAGAGGTAGGGTTAGGAGTTGCAGTTAGTATAAGGGTTATGTTTAAGGTTAGGGTTTGGTTAGGGGTAGGGTTAGAATTAGTGTTTAGTGTTAGGGTTAGGGTTTAGGGTTTAGGGATATGGTTAGGGTTACGGTTAGTGTTAAGGGAGGAATAGGTTAAGGGTTGTGTTTAGGGTTAAGGTTAGGGTTTGGGTTGGGTTAGAGTTAGGTTTATTGTTACGGTTTTGGGTTTAAAGTTAGAGTTAGGGTTAGGGTTAAGGTATAGGGTAGGGTTAGAGTTATGATTTTGGGTTAGGGTGAGGGTTAGTTTTAGGATTAGGGATTAGGGATTAGGTTTAGCATTAGGGTTATGGTTAGGGCTAGGGCTAGGGTTAGGACTAGGGCTAGTTCTGGGACTAGGGCTAGGGCTAGGGAAAGGGTTAGGGTTAGTGTTTAGTGTTATGATTAGGGTTAGAGTTAAGGGTAGGGATAGTGTTAGGGGTTCGGGTTAGGGGTTAGGGATAGAGTTAGGGTTAGGGTTAGGTTTAGGAATTAGGGTTAGGGTCAGGGTTAGGGTTTGGGGTTAGGGTTAGGGTTAGGGGTTAGAGTTAGGGTTAGGGTTAGGGATAGAGATAGGGTTAGGGGTACCGGTAGGATTAGACGAGTTAGGGTTAGGGTTAGGGTTAGGGATAGTGTTAGGTTTACAGTTATGTTTAGGGTTAGAGTTAGGGTTAGGGTTAGGGTTAGCATTACACTTAGGGTTAGGGGTTAGAGTTAGGGGTTAGGGTTAGGTTTAGGTTTAGATATGGTTTAGGGTTGGTGTTAGGGTTAGTGTTAGGGTTAGGGTTAGTGTTAGGTTAAGGGTTACGGTTATGGTTAGGGTTCGGGGTAGGGGATGGGTTGGAGTTAGGGTTACGGTTAGTTTTATTGTTGCGTAAGGATTAGGGTTAGTGTTAGGGTTTAGGGTTTAGTGATAGAGTTATGGTAAGGTATAGGGTTAGGGTTAGGCTTAGGGTTAGGCTTAGAGTAGGGTCAGGGTTATGGTTTAAGTTTTAGGGTTAGGGATAGGGTTTAGGGTTAGGGTATGGGTCAGGTTTAGGGTTAGGATTTAGGGTTAGGGGTAGGAGGAGTGGTATGTGTTGGGGTTTGGGTTTGGGTTAGGGTTAGGGTTGGGTTAGGGTTAGGGTTTAAGGTTTAGGGTTAGAGTTAAGAATAGGGATAGGTTTAGGCCGAGGGTTAGGGTTAGGCCTAGGTCTAGTGCTAGTGCTAAGGCTAGGATTAGGGTTAGTGTTAGGGCACAGTTAGGGGTAGGGGTTGGGGTTGGGGTTAGGGATAGGATTAGGGTTAAGTTTAGGTTGCTTAGGGTACATTTAGGGTTAGGGTCAGAAGAGGTTTCGGTTTAGGGTTAGGGTTAGAATAGAGTTAAGGTTAAGGTTAGGGTTAGGGTTAGGGAACTGTTAGGGGAAGGGTTGGGGTTGGGGTTACGGTTAGGTTTAGGGTTTAGGGTTAGGGTTTGGTTCAGGGTTAGGGTTAGGGGTCAGAGTTAGGGGTAGTGTTAGTGGTAGGAGTATGGGTTGGGGTTTGGTTTAGGGTTAGGGTTAGATTTAGGGTAATGGTTAGTGTTACGTTTAGCGTTAGGGTTAGGGATAGGGTTGGGTTAGGGTTAGGGGTAGGGGTATGGGTAAGGGTAGGGGTTAGGTTTAGGGTTAGGTTTATGGTTAGGGTAGGTATAGGTTTAGGGTTGGGGTTGGGGTTAGGGATAGGATTAGGGTTAGGGATAGGGTTAGGGTTAGGGTTGGGGTTGGGGTTGGAATTAGGGTTAGTGTTAGGGTTAGCATTACTCTTAGGGTTAGGGTTAGAAAAGGTTTCAGTTTAAGGTAAGGTTTAGGGTTAGGGTTAGGGGATACGCTTAGGGTTAGGGTTAAGGTAGGTTTATGGTTAGGGTTAGGGTTAGTGTTTAGGGTTAGGGTTAGGGTTAGGATTAGGGATAGGGTTAGGGTTAGTGTTAGTAATAGGGGTAGGGTTAGGATTAGGGTTAGATTTAGGGTAATGGTTAGTGTTACAGTTAGCATTAGGGTTATGGTTAGGGGTTGGGTTAGGGGTAGGGTAGGGGTATGGGTAAGGGTAGGTGTTAGGGTTAGGGTTAGGGTTAGGTTTATGGTTAGGGTAGGTATAGGTTTAGGTTGGGGTTGTGGTTAGGGATAGGATTAGGTTTAAGGTTAGGTTTAGGGTTAGGTTTAGAGTACAGTTAGGGTTAGGGTTTGAAAAGGTTTCGGTTTAGGGTTAGGGTTAGAATAGGGTTAGGGATAGGGTTAGGATTAGGGTACGGTTATGGTTAGTGTTGGGGTTGGGGTGGGGTTAATGTTATGGTTAGTGTTAGCATTACTCTTAGTTTTAGGGTTAGAAGAGGTTTCGGTTTAGGGTATGATTTACGGTTAGGGTTAGGGTTTGGTTTAGAGTTTAGGATTAGGGGGTAAGGGTAGCGGTATGTGTTGGGGTTGGGGTTAGGGGTTAGGATTAGTGTTGGGTTAGGGTTACAGATAGGGTTTAGGGTTAGGGTTAGGGTTTAGGGTTAGGGTTAGGGTTTAGGTTTAGTGTTAGGGTTAGGGTTTACATAGGGGTTAGTTGTTAAGATTAGGGTTAGGGTTAGTGTCAGTGTTAGGATTAAGGGTAGGGTTATGGGTTGTGGTTAGGTTTAGGTTTAGGGTTAAGTTGGGTTAGGGTTAGGGATAGGTTTAGGAATAAGGCTAGGGCTAGTCCTAGAGCTAGGGATAGGACTAGGGTTCAAGCTAGGGTTAGTGTAAGGGTTAGGCTTTAGGGTAAGGGTTAGGGTTATGGTTTAGGTTTAGGGTTAGGGTTAGGGTTGAGTTTGGGTTTAGGGTTAGGTTCAGGGTTAGTGTTACTGTTAGGTTGAATGTAGAAGAGGTTTAGGTTTAGGGTTAGCATTAGAATAAAGTTAGGGTTAGATTTAGTTTATTAGGGTTAGGATTAGGTTAGGGATAGTGTTAGGGTTTAGTGTTAGGATTAAGGTTAGGGTCAGGATTATGGGCTAGGGGTTAGGGTTAGGGTTAGGGGTTAGGGGAAAGGGTAGGGGTAGGGGTATGTGTTGGAGTTAGGGTTAGAGTTATGATTTGGTTAAGGTTAGTGTTAGGGTTAGAATTTATGGTTAGTGTTAGGGTTAGGTTAGGGTTAGGGTTATGGTTAGTTTTAGGGTTATGATTAGCATTAGGGTTAGGGTTAGGGTTAGTGTTAGGGTTAGGGTTAGTGTTAGGGTTGGGGTTAGGGTTAGGGTTAGGGTTAGGATTAGGGTTAGTGTTAGGTTAGCATTAGGGTTAGGGTTAGGGTTTAGGTTTAGGTTTAGTGTACGGTTAGGGTTACGGTTGCAGTTGGGGTTAGGGTCAAGGTTTAGGATTAGGGTTAGGGTTTAGGGTTTAGGGTTAGAGTTAAGAATAGGGCTAGGGTTAGGCTGAGGGATAGGGTTAGGCCTAGGTATAGTGCTAGTGCTAAGGATATGGTTAGGGTTAGGGTTAGTGTTAGGGGTACGGTTAGGGGTAGGGTTTGGGTTGGGGGTGAGGATAGGATTAGTGTTAGGGTTAGGGTTAGGTTACTGTACGGTTAGGGTTAGGGTCAGAAGAAGTTTCGGTTTAGGGTTTGGGTTAGAATAGGGTATGGTTAAGGTTAGGGTTAGGGTTAGGGTACGGTTAGGGGTAGTGTTGGGGTTGAGGTTAGGATTAGGTTTAGGGTTTAGGGTTCGGGTTTGGTTCAGGGTTAGGGTTAGAAGTTAGGGTTAGGGTTAGGGTTAGTGGTAGGAGTATGGGTTGGGGTTTGGGTTAAGGTTAGGGTTAGGGTTAGGTTTAGGGTAATGGTTAGTGTTACAGTTAGCATTAAGGTTAGGGTTAGGGTTGGGTTTAGGGTTAGGGTTAGAGTACGGTTAGGGTTAGGGTTCTAAGACGTTCGGTTTAGGGTTAGGGTTAGAATAGGGTTAGGGATAGGGTTAGGGTTAGGGTTAGCATTACTCTTAGGTTTAGGGTTAGAAGAGGTTTCGGTTTAGGGTTTGCTTTAGGCTTAAGGTTAGGGGTTAGGCTTACGGTTACGGTTAGGGTTAGGTTTAGGGTTTAGGGGTAGGGGTAGGGGTAGCAGTATGTGTTGGGGTTTGGGTTAGGGTTAGGGTTGGGTTAGGGTTACTGTTATGGTTTATGGTTAGGGTTAGGGTTAGTGTTAGTGTTAGAGTTAGGGTTAGTGTTAAGGTTGGGTTAGGGTTAGGGTTAGGGTTAGGTTAAGGTTGTTTTACAGTTAGGTGTAGGGGTAGGGGTAATGGTAAGGGTATGGGTTGGGGTTAGGGTAAGGTTAGGCTTAGTGTTAGCATTACTCTTAGGGTTAGGGTTAGAAGAGGTTTCTTTTAGGTAAGGTTTAGGGTTAGGGTTAGGAGTTAGGCTTAGGGTTAGGGTTAGGGTTGAGTTATGGTTAGGGTTAGAGTTAGGTTTAAGGTTAGGGTAGGTTTAAGATTAGTGTTGGGGTTGGGTTTAGGGATAGGATTAGGGTTAGTGTTACTGTTACTGTTAGGTTAGTTGAGGATTAGGTTTAGGGTTACGGTTACCATAGGGTTAGGGTTAGTGTTAGGGTTAGGGCACGGTTAGTGTTAGGGTTGGGGTTAGGGTTAGGTTAGGGTTATGGGTTAGGGTTAGGGGTTATGGGTTAGGGTTAGGGTTAGATTAGGTGTTACGGTTTTGGGTAAGGTTCGGGGTAGGGTTAGGGGTAGGGGAATGGTTGGGGTTAGGGTTACGGTTAGTTTTATTGTTGCATAAGGATTAGGGTTGGTGTTAGTGTTTAGGGTTAGGGTTAGTGTTAGGGTTTAGGGGTTAGCGTTAGGGTTATGGTTTAGGTTTAGGTTTATGGTTATGGTTAGGGTTAGGGTTTAGGGTTAGGGTTTGTGTCAGGTTTAGGGTTAGGGGTTAGAGTAGCTGTATGTGTTGGGATTTGGGTTAAGGTTAGGGTTAGGTTTGGGTTAGGGTTGGGGTTAGGTTTCAAGATTTTAGATAGGGTTAGGGTTAGTGTTTAGGGTTGGGTTAGAGTTTAGGTTTAGCTTTAGAGTTAGGGTTAGGGTTAGTGTTAGTGTTAGAGTTAGGGTTAGTGTTAGGGTTGGAGTAAGGGTTAACGTTAGGGTTTGGGTTAGGGTTAGAGTTAGGGATAGGGTTAGAGTTAGATTACAGTTAGGGTACGGTTAGGGTTCGGGATGGGTTGGGGTTCGGGTTAGGGTTATGGGTTATGGTTACGTATGGGTTATGGTAAGGGTTATCTTTAGTGTTTACGGTTAGCATTAGGGTTAAGGTTATGGATTATGGTTTAGGAATAGGATTAGGGTTAGGGTTAGGGTTGGGATTAAAGGTAGGGTTAGGGTTAGGGAATGCTTTAGGGTTAGTGTTAGAGAGTTAGGGTTAGGGTTCAGGCTAGGGTTTTGGTTAGTGTTGTGTTAGGGTTAGGGATAGGGATAGGGTTAGGGGTAAGTGTAGGTTTAGGGTTAGGGTTAGACGAGTTATGGTTATGGTTAGGGTTATGGTTAGGGTTTAGGGTTAGGGTAGGGGTAGGGTTAGTGTTAGGGTTATTTTTAGGGTTGGGGTTAGGGTTAGGATTAGGTTTAGGGTTAGTGTTAGTGTTTTGGTTAGTGTTAGGTTTAGCGTTAGGGTTAGGTTTAGGGTTTGGTTAGGGTTAAGGGTAGGGGTAAGGGTGAGGGTAGGTGTATGTGTTGCGGTTAGGGTTAGGTTTTGGTTTAGGGTAGGATTAGGTTTAGGGCTAGGGTTAAAATAGAGTTAGGGTTCGGGTTAGTGTTAGGGTTGGGGTTAGGGTTAGGGTTAGGGGTTAGGGTTACCGTTAGGTTTGGGTTACGTTCAGGGTTAGGGTTAGTGTTTAGGGTTAGGTTTAGGGTTAGGGATTAGGGTTTAGGGATAAGGTTAGGGTTAGAGTTAGGGATAGGGGTAGTGGTAGGGGCATGGGTTTGAGTTAAGTTTAGGGTTAGGATGGGGTTATTGTTAGTGTTAGTATTAGGGTTTAGGGTTAGGGTTCGGGTTAGGGTTAGGTTAGGGTTAGGATTAGAGTTAGTGTTAGTGTTAGGTTTAGGAATTAGGGTTAGGGTTTAGGGTTATGGTTAGGGTTAGTGTTAGTGTTAGGGGTTAGGTTAAAGGGTTAGGGGTAGGTTTAGGTTTAGGGTTGGGGTTGGTGTTATGGATAGAATTAGGGTTAGTGTTACAGTTAGTGTTAGGGTTAGACGAGGGTTTAGATTTAGGGTTAGGTTAGAATACTGTTAGGGTTATAGTTAGGTTAGTATTAGGGTTGTTAGGGTTAGGGTTGGGGTTGGGGTTAGGGTTAGGGTTAGGGGTTAGGGTTAGGTTTGGGTTTTGTTTAGGGTTAGGGTTAGTGTTTAGGGTTAGGGTTAGGGATAAGGGTTTAGGGATAGGGTTAGGGGTTATCGTATGGGTGTAGAGGTAGGGGTAGGGGTATGGGTAGGAGTTAGGGTTAGGTTTAGGGTTAGGGTTAGGGTCATGGTTAGGTTTAGGTTATGGTTAGGGTTAGGGATAGTGTTTGGGGTTAGGGTTAGGGATTAGGGTTTAGGACTAAGGTTAGGGTTAGTGTTAGGGGATAGGGGTAGGGGTAGGGGCATGTGTTGGAGTTAGGGTTAGGGTTAGGATTGGGTTAGGGTTAGTGTTAGGGTTAGGGTTCAGGGTTAGGGTTAGGGATTGGTAAGGGTTAGGGTTAGTGTTAGGGTTTGGACCTGGGTTTAGGGTTAGGGTTAAGGGTTAGTGTTAGGGTTTAGGGTTAGGGTTAGTGTTAGGGTTAGATTTAGGGTTGGGGTTAGGGTTAGGGTTAGTGTTTTGGGTTAGGGTTAGGGATTAGGGTTTAGGACTAAGGTTAGCGTTAGTGTTAGGGGATAGGGGTTGGGGTAGGGGCATGTGTTGGAGTTAGGGTTAGGGTTAGGATTGGGTTAGGGTTAGTGTTAGGGTTAGGGTTCAGGGTTAGGGTTAGGGATTGGTTAGAGTTAGGGTTAGTGTTAGGATTTGGGCCTGGGTTAGGGTTAGGGTTAAGGGTTAGTGTTAAGGTTTAGGGTTAGGGTTAGTGTTAGGGTTAGATTTAGGGTTGGGGTTAGGGTTAGGGGTTAGGGTTAGCGTTAGGTTTATGGTTAGGGTTTGGTTAGGGTTAGGTGTAAGGGTAGGGGTATGGGTTGGGGTTAGTATTAGGGTTAGGTTTAGCGTTGGTAAGAGTTAGGGTTAGTTTTATGGTTAGGGTTTAGGATTCGGTTTAGGATTCAAGGTAGGTGTAGGGTTAGGCCTAAAGATAGGTTAGGCCCAGGGTTAGTGCTAGGTCTAGGGCTAGGGCTAGGGCTAGGGTTAGGGTTAGGGTTAGGGTTTATGGTTAGGGTTAAGGTTAGGTTTTAGAGTTAGTGTTAGGGTTAGGGTTAGTGTTAGTGTTAGGGTTAGGTTTAGGGGTAGGGTATGTTTAGGTTTAGATTTGGGTTTGGGGTTAGGGATAGGATTAAGTTTAGTGTTACTGTTAGCGTTAGGGTTAGAAGAGGTTTAGATTTAGGGTTAGGGTTAGAATAGGGTTAGGGTTAGGGTTAGGTTAGTGATAGGGTACGGTTAGCTTTAGGGTTAGGTTAGGGTTAGGGTTAGGTTTTTGTGTTATGGTTAAGGTTAAGGTTAGTGTTTAGGGTTAGGGTTAGGGTTAGGGATTACGGTTTAGGAAATGGGTTAGGGTTAGGGTTACGGGATAGGTGTAGGGGTAGGTGTATGGGTTGGACTTAGGTTTAGGTTTAGGTTTGGTTTAGGGTTAGTTTTAGGGTTAGGGTTTAGGGTTAGTGTTAGGGTGAGGTTAGGGTTAGGGTTAGGGTAAGGGTTAGGTTATAGGGTTAGGGATAGGGTTAGTACTAGTGTTAGGGTGAGTGTTAGGGTTAGAGTTAGAAGAGTTTTAGGTTTAGGTTAGGGTTTCAATAGGGTTAGGGTTAGGATAGAGTTAGGGTTAGGGTTAGGGTTACTGTTGGGGTTGGGGTTAGTGTTAGGTTAGGGTTAGGGGTTAGGGTAAGGATTAGGTTTGGTTTATGGTTAGGGTTAGGGTTTCTGTTTAGTATTAGGGTTAGGGTTAGGTATTAGGGTTTAGGTTAGGGTTAGTGTTAGGTTTAGCCTTAGGGCTAGGCATAAGTTTTGGTTAGGGTTAGGGGTAGGGGTAGGGGTAAGGGTAGGTGTATGGATTGGGGTTAGGGTTAGGGTTAGGGTTGTGTTAGGGTTAGGTTTAGTTTTAGGGTTAGGGTTTATCATTTAGGGTTAGGGTTAAGGGTATGGGTAGGGTTTAGTGTTAGGTAGGGTTAGGTTTTAGAGTTAGCGTTAGGGTTAGGGTTAGGTTTTAGAGTTAGGGTTATGGTTAGGGTTTGGGTTGTGGTTAGGTTTATGGTTAGGGTTAGGTTTAGGTTTAAGGTAGGTTTAGGTTTAGGGTTGGGGTTGGGTATAGGGATAAGAATAGGGTTAGCATTACTGTTAGAGTTAGAGTTAGAAGAGATTTAGGTTAGGGTTAGGTTTAGAATACGGTTAGGTTTAGATACAGGTTTCAGTTAGTGTACGGTTAGGGTTAGGATTGGGGTTGGGATTAGGATTAGGATTAGGTTTAGGTTTAGGTTGAGGGTTACTGTTAGGGTTAGTGTTAGGGTTTGGTTAGGGTTAGGGGTAGGGGTAAAAGTAGGGGTAAGTTTGTGGTTAGGGTTAGGGTTTGGGTTAGGAGTTGGGTTGAGGTTAGGGTTAGGGTTAGTTTTAGGTTTAGGGTTTAGGGTTTAGGGTTAGGGTTAAGGGTAGGGGTAGGGTTAGGCCCAGGGGCTAGTGCTAGGACTACGGCTAGGGAAAGGCTATGGTTAGGGTTAGGATTATTGTTTAGGGTTAGGGTTAGGATTAGGGTTAGGTTTTAGAGTTAGGGTTAGTGTTAGTGTTAGGGTTTAGGGTTACAGTTAGGGATAGGGTTTGTGTTAGTGTTAGGTTTTGTGTTAGGGTTGGGGTTAGGGTTAGGGTTAGGATTAGGTTTAGGGTTAGTGTTACAGTTATGGTTAGTGTTAGGTTTAGCATTAGGGTTAGAGTTAGGGTTTTGTTAGGGTTAGGGTTGGGGTAGGGGTAAGGGTAGGTGTATGGGTTGCATTTAGGGTTAGGTTTTGAGATAGGGTTGGGTTAGGGTTAAGGTTAGTTTTAGGGTTAGAGTTTAGGGTTTAGGGTTAGGGTTAAGGGTACGGGTAGGGTTAGACCTAAGGATAGGGTTAGGCCAAGGGCTAGCAACAGGGGGTAGGGCTAGGGCTAGACTAGGTTTAGGGTTAGGGTTAGGGTTTAGGTTTAAGGTTAGGGTTAGTTTTTAGAATTAGGGATAGGGTAAGTGTTAGTGTTAGTGTTAGGGTTGGGGTTAGGTTTATGGTTAGGTTTAGGTTTAGGCTTAGTGTAGGTTTAGGTTTAGGTTTGGAGTTGGGGTTAGAGATAGGATTAGGATTAGCATTACTGCTAGGGTTACGGTTAGAAGAGGTTTAGGGTTAGGGTTAGGGTTAGAAGAGGCTTAGGGTTAGGGTTAGGTTAGAATTAGGGTATGATTAGGATTAGGGTTGGGGTTGGGGTTAGGGTTAGGGTTAATGTTAGGGGTTAGGGTTAGGTTTAGGGTTAGGTTTGAGTTATAGTTAAGGTTAGGGTTAGTGTTTAGGGTTAGGGTCAGGGTTAGGTATGAGGGTTTAGTGTTAGGGTTAGGGTTAGGGTTAGTGTTAGGATTAGGGGTAGCTTTAGGATTAGGCGTAGTTTTAGGGTTAGTGTTAGACGATTTAGGGTTAGGATTGGGTTAGGGTTGGGTTAGGGTTAGGGGTAGGGATAGGGTTAGGGGTAGGGGTAGGTTTAGGGTTAGGGTTAGACGAGTTAGGGTTAGGGTTAGTGTTAGGGATAGGGTTAGGGTTACGGTTACGGTTAGGGTTAGAGTTACGTTTAGGGTTAGGGTTAGGGTTAGGGTTTTTGGGCTAGGGTCAGGGTTAGGGATTAGGGTTTAGGGATAGGATTAGTGTTATGGTTAAGGGTTAGGGGTTAGGGGTTGGGGGTAGGGGGTATGGGCTGGAGTTAGATTTAGGGTTAGGATTGGGTTAGGGTTAGTGTTAGGGTTAGGGTTTAGGGTTAGGGTCATTGTTAGGTTGGGGTTAGGGTTAGGATTAGTGTTAGCATTAGTGTTAGGGGTAGGGTTAGGGTTAGGGTTTAAAGTTAGGGTTAGGGTCATATTTAGTGTTAGTGTTAGGGTTAGGGCTAGGGTTGAGGTTAGGTTTAGGTTTAGGGTTGGGGTTGGAGTTAGGGATAGGATTAGGGTTAGCATTACTGTTAGGGTTAGTATTCGAAGCGGTTTAGGTTTAGGTTAGGGTTAAGATTAGAGGTAGGGTTAGGTGTTGTGGTTAGGGTTAGGGTTAGGGTTGGGTTAGGGAAGGGGTAGGGATAGGGTTAGCTGTAGGGGTAGGTTTAAGTTTAGGTTTAGACGAACTAGTGTTAGGGTTAGTGTTAGGGATAGTGTTAGGGTTACAGTTAGGTTTAGGGTTAGAGTTAGGGTTAGGGTTAGGTTTAGGGTTAAGGTTAGGGTTAGAGGTTACGGTTAGGTTTAGGGTTAGAGTTAGGGTTTAGGGTTAGTGTTAGGGTTAGGGTTTAGGGTTAGTGTTAAGGTTTGAGTTAGGGGTTGGGGTTATGGTAAGGGTTAGGGTTAGGTTAGGGTTTAGGGTTAGGGTTAGGGTTTAGGGTTAAGGTTAGTGATAGGGTTAGTGTTAGTGTTAGGGTTAGTGTTAGGGTTGGGGTTAGAGTTAGCATTAGGATTAGGTTTAGGGTTAGTGTTAGGGTTAGAGTTAGTGTTAGGGTTAGCGTTAGTGTTAGGATTAGGGTTTGGTTACGGTTAGGGGTAGGGGTAGGGGTAAATGTAGGCTTATGGGTTACGGATTTGGGTTAGGTTTTGGATTAGGTTTGGGTTAGGGTTAGGGTTAGTTTTAGGGTTAGAGTTTAGGGTTTAGGGTTAGGGTTAAGGTTAGGGGTAGGGTTAGACCTAAAGATAGGGTTAGACCTATGGCGAATGCTAGGGGTAGGGCTAGGATTAGACTAGGGTTAGGGTTAGAGTTAGATTTTAGAGTTAGGGTTAGGGTTAGGTTTAGTGTGAGTGTTAGGGTTGCTATTAGGTTTACGGTTAGGGGTTATGTTTTGGCTTAGGATAGGTTTAGGTTTAGGTTTGGGGTTGGGGTTAGGGATAGGTTTAGGGTTAGCATTACTGTTAGGATTACGGTTAGAAGAGGTTTAGGCTTAGGGTTATGGTTAGAATAGGGTTTGCGTTAGGGTTAGGTTATAGTTAGGATATGGTTAGGGTTAGGGTTGGGGTTGGGGTTAGGGTTAGTTTAGGGTTAGGGGTTAGGGTTAGGTTTAGTGTTAGGTTTGCATTATGGTTACAGTTAGGGTTACTGTTTAGGGTTAGTGTTAGGGTTAGGGATTAGGGTTAGGGTTAGGGTTAGGGTTTAGGGTTAGGGTTAGAGTTGTGTTAGGGTTAAGGTTTAAGGTTTATTGTTATGGTATGGTTAGGACTTATGGTTAGGGTTTGGCTCAGTGTTAGGGTTAGGGGTTAGGGGGTAGGGGTAGGGTTAGGGGTAGTTAAGGTTAGGGTTGGGTTAGGGTTAGGGTTACGGTTAGGGTTCAGGGTATAGGGACAGGGTTAGGGTTATTGTTAGGCCTAGGGAGAAGGTAAGGATTAGGGTTAGGTTTAGAGTTGGGTTAGGTTTAGGGTTAAGGTTTAAGGTTTAGGGTTAGGGTTAGGGGTAGGGGTATGGGTAGAGGTATCTTTGGGGTTTGGGTTAGGGTTAGGATTGGGTTAAGGTTAGGAAAGGGTTAGAATTTTAGCCCTAGCATTAACCCTATCCCTAACACTAACCCTACCCTAACACTAACCGTAACCCTAACCTCAATCCCTAACCCTACCGTTAACCCTAACCCTTTCCCAAAGCCCTGATCTCTAACCCTTAATCTGACCCTAAACACTAACCGTAACCCTAACCCTAACACTAACCATAACCCTAACCGTACCCCTAACCCTAACCCTAATCCTAATTCTAACCCCTAACCCTAACCATAACCCTAACCCACACCCTAACCCTAAATCTAAACATAACCCAACCCTACCTCTATCCCCACCCTTAACCCTAAACCTAACCCAAACCTACCCCTACACCTAACCCTAACCTAAACCTAACCCAATCCTATCCTTACCCTTAACGTTAACCAGAAAACTCACCCAACCGTAACCCTAACCCTAGCCCTAGCCCAAGCCCCTAACCCTAGCCCCAGCCCCAGATCTAACCTCAGCACTAGCCCTAACCCTAACCCTAACGATAATGCTAAACTCTAAACCCTAAACCTAACCCTAACCCTAACCCAAACCTAACCACAGCCCCTAACCCTACCCTTAAACTTAACACTAAACCTAACCGCAGGCCTAGCCCTAGCCCAGGAATTAACCCTAACCCTAATCAAAACCGACCCTAACCCTAACCCTAACACTTTCCAAAACCCTATCTCTAAACCAGAATTCTAACCCTAACCCTGAACACTAACCCTAACCCTAAGCATAACCGAAACCTGACCCTAACCCTAACGCTAAACCTAACCCTAACCTTAAACAAAACCCTAAACCTAATCCTAACCTTAACCCTAACCCTAACCCTAATACTAACCATAAACCTAACACTAACCCAACCCTAACCCTAACACTAAACCTAAACCTAACACTAACCAAAACACCTAATGCTACCCTTAACA
>CAKJTW010000350.1:0-7500 GCA_917880005.1 Nanger dama | reverse complement strand
CCTAACCCTAACCCTAATCCTAACACTACCCCTACACTTACACCTAACCCTAACCCAACCCTAACCCTAACAATAACCCCTAACTCTAGCCCTAGCCCTTAGCCTAACCTTAACCCTTATCCTAAACCATATCCTAACCCTAAACCCTAACCCTAACCCTAACGTTAAAGCAAACCCTAAGAGTAACACTAACCCTAACCCTAACATTAAACTAAACCTAACCCTAACCCTAATATTAACCCTAACACTAACCCTAACCCTAGCCCTAACCCTATCTCTAGCCCTAACACTAACTCTAACACTAATCCTAAACCCTAAAACCTAACACTAACCCTAAACATAACCCTAACCCAACAATATACCTAAATCCTAACCCTAAACCTGACCCTAACCCTAACCCCAACCCTAACCCTAACCCTACCCCAGCCCTAACACTAACCCCAACCCTAAACCTAACCCTAAACCTAACCCTAAACCTAACCCTAAACATCTTCTAACCCTAAACCTAAGAGTAACGCTAAATGTAACCCTAACTCAAACCCAACCCTAACACCAACTCTAACCCTTACCCCAACCATAAACCTAACCCCAAACCCAACCCGAACCCTAACCACAATGCTAACCCTAACCCTAATCCTAACACAAACCCTAACCCTAACCATAACCCCAGTGCTAACCCTAACCCTAACCCCAAACCTAACCCTAACCTTAACCCCAACCCTAACCCTAACCTTAACCCCAACCCTAACCATAACATCTACTCCAACCCTAACCCTATCCGTTAAACTAACCCCTAACCCTAACCCTAACCCTACCCAAACCATAAACCAAACCTAACCCTAAACCTAACCCTAACACTAACCCTAACCCTAACAAAGACCTCTAACCCTAACCCTAAACCCAACCCTAACCCTAACCCCAACCCTAACCCTAACCCCAACCCCAACCTAACCCCCAATCTCAACCCTAACCCTAACCCTAATCCTAACCCCAAACCTAACCCTAACCCCAAACCCAACCCTAAACCAAACCACAATCTCAACCCTAACCCCAATACCAATCCCAACCCTAACACCAAACTCACCCCTAAAAACAACCCCAACACTAACCCTAACCCTAACTCTATTCCCAAACTCAAACCCCAACCCTAACCCTAACCCTAACCCTAACCAAAACCCCTAACCCTAACCCTAACCCTAACCCCTGAACCTCTTCTAAGCCTAAACCTGAGAGTAACGCTAACCCTAAACCTAATCTAACCCTAACCCTAACCCTATAACCTAACACTAACCCTAACCCCTACCCCTAAACCTAACCCTAACCCTAAACGTAACACCAACCCTAACCCTAACCCTAACCCCAACCTTAAACCTAAAATCAACCCCAACCCTAACCCTAACCCCAACACTAACTCTAATCCTAACCCCAACCCCTAAATCTAACCCTACCCCAACCCTAGCCCTAACCCTAATACTAACCCCTAAATCTAACCCTAACCCTAAACCCTATCCCTATCCCTAGCCCAAACCCTAACCCGAACCTAACATTAACCCTAACCCTAGCCCTAAACACTAAGTCTTACCCTAACCCTAACCCCTAGCCCTAAACCTAACCCAAACCTAACACCAAACCTAAACCTAACCCTAAACCCAACCCTTACCCCCAACACCAATCCCAACCCTAACCCTAATCCTAACCCCAACCCTAACCCTAAACTCTACCCCAATCCTAAACCGAACACTAAATCTAACCCCTATCCCTAACCCTAAACCAAACACCAACCCTAACCCTAACCCCTACCCCAACCCAAACCTTAACCCTAACCCTAACCCCAACGCCAACCCTACCCCTAACCCAACCTAACCCTAACCCTAGCCCTAGGCCTAACTCTAACCCTAAACATAACTTTAATACTAACACATATCCTAAGCGTAATCTCTTTTCCTCACTCTAACGCTAAAACCTAACCCTAACCCTAACGCTAAACCTAACCCCAACCCTAACCCTACCCCCAACACCAACCCTAACCCTAACCCTAACCCCAACCCTAACACTAACCCGAACTCCAACCCTAAACCCAACCACAATCCCAAACCTAACCCCAACACCAATCCCAACCCTAAACCCAAGCTCATCCCTAATCCACCCAAAACCTAACTGTAAACCTAACTCTAACCCTAACCCCTAACCCTAACCCTAACACCTAACCCTAATCATAACACTAACCCTAACCCCAAAACCTAACCCTAACCGTAACCCTAACCTAACACTAACCCTAACCCTTACCCTAAACCCTAACACTAACCCTAACCCTAACCCCTAGCCCTAACCCTAACCCTAACCCTAGCCATACACTAACCCTAACCCCTAACCCTAATCTTAACCCTAACACTAACCCTAACGCTAATGCTAACCCTACCTCTAACCCTAACCCTAAATTTAACCCTAACACATATCCTAAGCCTAAACTCTTTCCCTAACCCTATCAATAAACCCTAACCTTAACCGTAACCCTAATCCCTAATCGTAACCTTAACCCTAACACTATCCCTAACCCTAACCATAACCCCAACACTAACCCTAACCCTAAACCCAAACTTAAACCCAACCCCAATCCCAACCCTAACCCCAACCCCAATCCCAACCTAAACCCCAACTTCAGCCCTAACCCCAACCCCAATCCTAATCCAGATCCCAAACCTAACCCCAACCCTAACCCCAACCCTAACCCTAACTCCAACACTAACACTAAATTCAACCCCAACTCTAACCGCAACCCCAATCCTAATCTAGACCCCAACTTCAGCCCTAACCCCAACCCCATCCCCAACCCTAACCCTAACCCTAACCTAACCGTAACACTAAACCTAACCCTAAACCAACCCTAAACCTAACCCTAAACCTAACCCTAACCTAACCCTAACCTTAACCTTAACCCTAAACCAAACCCCTACCCTCAACCTAGTCCTAACACTAACCCTAATGAAAACCCCTAACACTAACCCTAACCCTAACCCTAAATCTCTTCTAACCCTAAACCTAAGAGTAATGCTAACCCAAACCCTAACCCTAACCCCTAACCCTAACCCTAACCCCAACCGTAACCCTAACCCTAATCAAAACTCCTTACCCTAACCGTAACCCTAACCCTAAAACTCTTCTAAACATAAACCCAATAATAACGCTAACCCTAACAGTAACCCTAACCCTAACCAAAAATCCTAACCCTAACCCTAACCCCTAACACTAATCCTAACCCTAACCCTAACCCCTAACCCTAACCCTAACCCTAAAACCTGACCCTGATCCTGATACTAACCATAACCCTAACCCTAACACTATCTCTAAACATAACGCTAACCCTAAACCCTAAACCTAACGCTAACCCTAACCCTAACCCTAACCGTAAACCCTAGCCCTAACCCCAACCCTAACCCCTAACCCTAACCCTAACCAAAACCCCTAACCCTAACCCCAACCCTAGCCCTAGGCCTAACTCTTACCTTAATACAAACTTAAACTCTAACATATATCCTAACTCTAAGCTCTTTCCCCAACCCTAATCCTAAACTCGGAACCCAAACAGTAACCCTAATCCCTAACCCTAACCTTAACCCTAACACTATTTCTAAACCTATCCCTAACACCTAACCCTATCCCTACCCTTAACACTAACCCTAACCATAACAATAAACACTAATCCTAACCCCAGCCCTAGCCCTCAGCCCTATCCCTAACCCTAGCACTAGCCGTAGTCGTAAACCTAACCCTAGCCTGAATCCTAACCAAACCCTAAACCAAACCCTAACACTAACCCTAACCCTAACCAAAACCCCTAACCCTAACCTATCCCTAACCCTAACCCTAACCCTAAACCCTAACACTAACCCTAAACCCAAACCCTAGCCCTAACCCTAACCCTAACCTAACCCTAACCCTTACCCTAATCCTACCACTAACCCTAAAACCAAACCCTAGCCCTAACCCCCAACCCTAACCCTAACCCTAACCCCAACCGAACCCTAACCCCAACCCCAACCCGAATCCTAACCCTAACACCTACCCTAATCCTAACCCCTACACCAACCCTAATCCTAACCCCCTAACCCTAACCATAACCCTAAAACTTAACCCTAACCCTAACCCTAACAATAAACCTAATAATAACGCTAGCCTTAACCCTAAAACTAACCCCAAAGCCAACCGTACCCTAACCCTAACCCTACCCCTAGGACAACACTAACCCTAACCCTAACTTTAACCCTAACACATATTCTAAGCCTAAACTCTTTCTCTAACCCTAACCCTAAAAACTAACCCTATCCCTAACCCTAATCCCTAACCCTAAACTTAATCTTAACCCTATCGCTAACCCTAACCCTAACCCCAAACCCTATCCCTACCCTTAACTCTAACCCTAACCATAACACTAAACACTAACCCTAACCCTAGCCCTGACCCTAGCCCTCTCTAACCCTAGCACTAGCCCTAGTCCTAAACCTATCCCTAGCCCGAACCATAACGCTAACGCTAACCCTAACCCTAGCCCTAACTTCTACCCTAACCCTAACCGTAACTCTAACCAAAACCCCTAACGTTAACCCTAACCCTAACCCTAAACCAAACCCTAACCCTAACCCTAACCCCAACCCTAACACTAACCCTAACCCCAACCCTAAACCCAACCCCAACCCTAACCCTAACCCCAACCCTATCACTAACCCTAACCCCAACTCTCACCCTAACCCCTACACCAACCCTAATCCAAACTCGAATCCTAACACCTAACCCTAAACCTTAACCCTAACTCTAACCCTAACCATAACAATAAACCTAATAATAACGCTAATGTTAACCCTAAACCTAACCCCAGTGCAAACCCTACCCTAACCCTACCCTAACCCTAACCCTAGCCCCAGGCCTAACTCTAACCCTAACCCTAAGTTTAAACCTAACACATACCCTAAGCCTAAAGTCTTTCCCTAACCCTAACCCTAAACACTAACTCTATCCCTAACCCTAATCCTTAACCTTAAACTTAACCCTAACACTATCGCTAACACTCACCCTAACCCCTAACCCTATCCATAAACTTAACTCTAACCCTAACCATAACACTAAACTCTAACCCTAACCCTAGCCACACCCCTAGACCTCTCCCTAACTCTGGCACTAGCCCAGGTCCTAAACCTATCCTAACCCGGAAACATAACCCTAACCCTAACCATAACCCTAATCCTAAACCTAAACCCTAACCCTAACCCTAATCCCAAACCCAAACCTAACCCCCAACCCCAACCTTAAACCTAACCCTAACCCTAACCCTAACCCCAACCCTAACCCTAACCCCAGCACTAAACCCAACCAAAATCCAAACCCTAACTCCAACCCCAATCCCAACCCTAACCCCAACCTCAACCCCCAACCCCAACCGCAATGCTAACCTAACCCCTAACCCTAACACTAACCCTAACCCTCACCCTTAACCCTAACCCTAACCCTAATACCTAACCCCTAAGCCTAACCCTAATCTTAAACCTAACCCCTAACCCCTAACCCGAAACCTAACCCTAACACCTAACAGTAACTCTAACACTAACCCCTAACCCTAACCCCAACCTTAACCCTAACCCCTAACCCTAACTCTCAACCCTAACCCTAACAATAACGCTAATGCTAACCCTAACGCTAATCCTAACACGAAAACCTGTCCCTGAACCTGACCCTAACCCTAAACCCAACCTTAAAACTAACCCTAACCCTAATGCTAACCGAACCCTAACCCTAACCCTAACCTTAACCCTAACACCAACCCTAACCCCTAACCCCAACCCTAATCCTAACTCCAACCCCAACACTAACCTTAACCCCAACCCTAACCCTAACCCTAACCCCAACCCAAACCTAACCCCTATTCCTAAACCTAACACTAACCACAACCCCTAACTTTACCTCTAACACTAACCCTAACCCCAACCCTAAACCCAAATCCCAACACTAACCCTAAACCTAAACCCAAACACTAACCCTAAACCTAATCCAACCCTAACCCCTACCCTAAGTCTATCCCTAATCCCAACCATAACCCTAGCCCCAGCCCAGGCCAGAGTCCTAGCCCTAACCATATCCCTAGCCGTAGCTCTAACCCCAAATCTAACGATAACCAACCCTAAACCTAACCCTAACTTTAACCCTAATCCTAAACCTAAACCCTGAACTCTAACACTAACCCCAAACGTAAGCTATAACTCTAACCCTAACCCAACCCTACCCCTATCCTGAAACCCTAAACCCTAACCCTAACCCTAACCCTAAACATTAAACCTAACCCTAAAACAACACCAACACTACCGTAACCCTAACCCTAACCACAACCCATAAACCCACCCCAAACTTAACCCTAACCCCCTAATCCTAACACTAACCCTAACACTAACCACTTAACCTAACCCCTGACCCTTACCCTAAACCCTAAACCTAACCCTAACCCTAACCCCCTAACCTTAACCTCTAACCCTAACCCTAACCCTTCCCCTAATGCTAAACCTAATGCTAACACTAACCCTAATGCTAACCCTAACCCTAACCCTGACCCTGAACCTGACCCTAACACTAACACTACTCTAACACTAGCCCCAACCCTAATGCTAAACCTAGCCCCAACTGTAACCCTAACCCTAACCCCTAACCCTAACCCCAACCCTAACCCTAGCCCCAAACCTAACCCTAACCCTAACAAAATCCCCTAACCCTAACCCTAAATCTAACCCTCACCCTAACCCCTAACCCTAACCATAACCCCAACCAAAACCCCTAAGGCTAACCCCAAACCTAAACCTAAACCATACCCTAACCCTAAACCCAACCCCAACCCTAACCATAACACCTAACCCCAACCCTAAACCTCTTCTAACCCTAAACCTAAGAGTAACGCTAAACCTAACCCCTAACCCTAACCCTAACCCTAACCGTACACTAACCCTAAACCTAAACCCTAACCCTAACCCTAACCCCTGAACTGAAACCTCTTCTAACACTAACCCTAAGAGTAATGCTAACCCTAACACTAACCCTAACCCCAACCCCAACCCCAACCCTACCCCTAACCATACCCTAACCGTAATCCTATCCCTAACCCCAACCACAACCCTAAATCTATACCTACCGTAACCATAAACCTAACCCCTAATCCTAACCCTAACCCTAACACCTACCCTTACCCATACCTCTAAACCTAACCCTAACCCAACCCTATCCCTAACCCTATCGCTAACCGTAACACTAACCATTACACTAAATTTAACCCTAAACCTAACAATAACCCAAACCCAACCCATACTCCTACCACTAACACCACCCCTAACCCTAACCCCTAACCCTAACCCCTGAATCAAACCCTAACCCTAAACCCTAAACCTAACCCTAAACCCAACACCAACCCCAACCCTACCCTTAACCGTAACCTAAACCTAACCCTAACCTTAACCCTAACACTATTCT